>PITA01018886.1:0-39156 GCA_004023965.1 Spilogale gracilis | reverse complement strand
GGACTGGAAGAGATTATGCTGAGTGAAATAAGCCAAGAAGAGAAAGTCAAGTATCGCATGGTCTCACTTACTTGCGGTGCATGAGGGGCAAACTGGAGGACAGTGGCAGAAGGAAAGCAAATGGGAACTAGGGTAATCTAGGGAGGGAAACGAAACAACAGAGACTTTGAACACAGAAAGAAACTGAGGGACTTGGAGGTAGGGGGGTGGAGGGATGGGAGAGCCTGGTGGTGGGTACTGGGGACACCTAAAGCGTGGAGCACTGGGTGTGGGGAATGGGCAATGAATCTTGAAACACTGGGAAAAAAAAATTTTAGTAACAATAAAAAAAAAAAAAAAACTGATTTCCTCCTGAGATCAGAATCAAAGCCAGATTCCCTGCTATCATCACTTCTACTTCTCTTCAATAATTTATTGGAAATGAAAGCCCCTCTGATAAATAAGTAAAGTAAGTAAAATCATAAAGATTAGAAAGGAAGACATATAACTGTCCTTATCCACACATGAGATAATTATGTACATAGAAAAATTTAAGGAAACTACAAACAAAAGTTCTAGGACTGCAAAGAATTTAGGAAGCTCATAAAATGCAAGGTTAACAATAGTGAAACTGCAAAATAAATTAATTCATATCATTTATAAAAACATCAAAACCACAAAATACTTAGAAAACATTTTAATAAATCACACAAACATTGATGAGATAAATTAAAGAAGACCTAAATTAATGAAAAAAATACCTCATGCTCATGAACTGGAAGACAAAATATTGTTAAAATTAACAGGACAGGAAATAACAAGTGTTGGAGAGGCTGTTAGAGAGGCTGTGTGCAAGTTGATACAACCACTTTGGAAAACAGTGTGGAGATTCCTTTAAAAATGAAAAATAGAGCTACCCTATGACTCTGCAATTGCACTACTGGGTATTTATGCCAAAGATACAGATGTAATGAAAAGAAGGGCCATATGTACCCCAACATTCATTGCAGCAATGGCCACAATCACCAAACTGTGGAAAGAGCCAACCCTTCAACAGATGAATGGATAAAGAAGATATGTTCCATATGTACAATGGAATATTACGCCTCCATCAGAAAGGATGAATACCCAACTTTCGTAGCAACATGGACTGGATTAGAGGAGATTATGCTGAGTGAAATAAACCAAGCAAAGAAGGTCAAGTATCACATGATTTCACTTACTTGTGGAGCATAAGGAGTAATATGGAGGACAGTAGGAGAAGGAAAGGAAATGCGAATTGGGATAAATCAAGGACAGAGATGCAACATGAGAGACTTTGGACTAAAAAATAAACTGATGGTCTTGGAAGGGTGGGGGGTGGGGGATGAGTGAACCTGGTGGTAGATATTGAGGGCACGTATTGATAGAGCACTGGTTATGGACCATAAACAATGAATCTTAGAACACTGAAAAAATAAAATAATGTAATAAAAAAATAAAAAATAAATTAAAAAAATAAAATTCAGGTAAAATTAAAAAAAAATAAAAAGATATCACTTCCCAGGGTGCCTGGGTGGCTCAGTCAATTAAGCATCTATCTTCAGTTCGAGTCATGATCCTAGGGTCCTGGGATAGGGCCCTGTATGGCTGCTTCTCTGGCTCCTCTGCCCCTCCCCCACACTGGTGCTCACGAATAAATTAAAAAAAAAAAAAAGATGTAAGTTCTCCCCAAACTGATCTATAAATTCAATGCAATTAAAATAAATATTTCAGTGAGTATTATTTTCAAAATTAATTGCTTATTGTACAATTTACATAAACCCTACAAAGGACCAGAATAACCACAACAGTAAGGAAAAGAAAAACCAAGGACTTACATTACCTGGTTTTCTAGTCTTACTCTGAAATAGGGATCAACAAACGACTTGCTGTTTTTATAAAAACTGGCTTGTTTTTATAAATAACATTTTAGTAAAATATAGTCACAATTTATTTGCATATTATCTACACTACAACAGAGTTGAGTAATTTTAAGAGATCTTATGCCATGCAAATCTAAAACACTACTTGCCCCTTTAAGGAAAAGTCTATCTACTCCTGATCTAAAGCTACAATACTGGCATAAGAGACAAATAGACAATGAAACAACTAGAATCCAACAATAGACCCATACCTGCATATTTTAACTTTTGACAATGGCTTCAAAGCAATACAAAGAAAAAGGGTCAATCTTTTAAATTTCTTTTCTCAATCCATACAGAAAAATTAACTCAAGTTGGATCATAGACCTAAACACAAAAGCAACAATGACAAAACTTCTAAGAGGCATAGAATATCTTTATAAACTTGGATACTCAGAGATTTTTTTGCTAGGATACAGAAGGCATAAATTAGGTAAGAAAACATTGATACATTGAACTCCATAGAAAATTTTAAACATTCTGCTCATGAAAAAACTGTTAAACACAAACTGTGGCATATTCTAAAAAATAAATGGCTGAATTTTTCAAGATTTTCAAGGATCAGGAAACTGTCACAGATTGGAGGAGAAATGAAAACTAAATATATATGATATCCTGTATTGGATTCTGAACCAGAAAAGGGACATAGTGGAAAAACTAGGAAAATGTGTAGTCTGTAGGTTATTTAATAGTATCTTACCAATGTTAATTTCTTAGTTTTGATAAATGTTATGTAAGATGTTAACAATAGAGAAAGCTAGGGGGAGGGTATTTGGGAACTCTCTGTACTATCTTTGCAACTCCTCTGTAAATCTAAAATTATTTTGAAACAAAATTACTGAGGGGAAAAAAAAGGTTGTTATGAAAATGAATCGGCAAACCACAGGCCAGGCAGAAAAAACTATATATAGAGATAAAGATAGAGATAGAGATGAGATAGAGATGAGATAGAGATGAGATAGAGATGAGATAGATAGAGATAGAGATAGAGATAGAGATAGAGGTAGATAGAGATAGAGATAGAGATAGAGATAGAGATAGAGATAGAGAGATAGAGAGATAGAGAGAGAGAATGAGAGAGATAGGGGTAGAGACAGAGATAGAGACAGAGACAGAGATAATCTTGTAAAGGACTGTACCCAGAATGTGTACAAAAGTGCTATAACTCAATAATAAAAGGACAAGCAACCCAACTAAAAATGAACAAGCCTAAAACAGATATTTTACAAAAGAAGATATGCAAACTAGCCAATAAGTATATGAAAAATTGCTCAACAGCATTAGTCATCAGAGAAAATGCAAATTAAAAACACAATGAGATACCAGTACACCCCCACTAGAATGGCTAAATTTATAAAGAACAACACCAACGACTGGCAAGGATATAGAGCAACCCAAATTTTCATACATGCTGGTGGAAGTGTAAAATGAAATAACCACTTTGGAAAAGAGTTGAGCAGTTTCCTAATCCCACTAGGGATTAGTACTGGGTATTTACACAAGAAAAATAGAAACACATGCATACAAAAATATTTGAACAACAATGTTCAAATACTGTTTTAAAATAAGCATTGTTTCAATACTAGCTATTAAGTAAAAAGAAATTATATTACTAAACACCCATTCTGTGAGATATACTATGCTAAAACTTTATATATTCAAATTTACTAAACCCTCACAAAACCTTTTGTGGCTACTTATGTTGTCTACTAATACATATATTCCACAAACATTCATTAAAAACAGACATTGCGCAAAGCAATGTTCTAAGCACTGGAGACATACAAGCTAGATGTCAAGTTCTTTGTTCTCTCTCTTTTTAAAAAATATTTATTTATTTATTTTTAGAGAATGACAGAGAGAGAAAGAGAGAACAAGCATGCAATCAGGAGGAGGGGCAGAGGGAGAGGGAGAGAACCTCAAGCAGACTTCCTGCTGAGTGTGGAATCCCACAACATGAGCCAAAATCAAGAATCAGTCACTCAACCGGCTGAGCCACCCAGGCACCCCAAGTTCTTTGTTCTCTTAAAGCTTATACTCTATAAAGGGGAGATAGTTGATAAATAAAGACTGTATTAAGATGGGTAACAATACTGTCCCCATTTTATAGATGAGACTTGAGGATGGTGGCTGGGATCTGAATCCAGTTCCTCTGACCCAAACGCAGACTCCCCAACTACTGCACTATCATGCCAAATAGCATACCGTACTACCTGTTTCTTAAGGCATCACCCCTCCTTTCAAGATGTTGTCACTTTAGTAAGTAGAGAGAGGGACAAAACAAACTGTGATAGGTAATATTTAATCAAATCTATAACAAGGAAAATAAACTGCTCAGGTTTCTAAAGAGAAAGTAAGACTGGACCTATGGTTTCTACAAGGAGGCAATTATGGAGAAACCTGAAGGACGTACTTAGTAGGTCGTACTGAGGACATACTTAGTAGGTCCCACCCCTCTGCTTCATAATGGGGTGGAGGCCAAACTACTCTATCTCTTATTCTTTTTTTTAATCTTATTAATTTTTATTTTTTTCATATCCCAGCCACCCTATCCCTCGCCCCAACCCCCCAGCAACCCTCAGTTTGTTTCCTGAGATTAAGAATCTTTTATGGTTTGTCTCCATCCCCAGTCCCATCTTGTTTCATTTTTCCACATCATATTTATGATCATCTTTGTACATGAACACAGAATCATCATGTTTTCTGCTACTACCATAAGAAGAAGGCATGGAAATCTGTAAACCACTGTTGTATAAGTAAGGTAGAATTAATTTGCCAGAACAACCTAATTTCCTCTAAGCTATTCTCCTTGGAGAGGTTTTGTGGTTCCTTTTCGTACTAGCAATACTTAACTCCATTGCAGATAGCTATATAATGAAATGAGGCAGCACTACATAAATGAGGTACTTGATCTCTTATTTCATTTATTTAGCATTAGTCTAAAAATAATAGACATAAAACATAGCATGGACAATTCACTCTTTGATTAAAGTGCCCTGACAACCAGTACAATAGCAGATACAAAGCGTATATCAAATATGATTTGCTGAGTGAACTTCAATGATTTCCATCCATTCCACTGCCTTATAGGATAAAATAGTTTCCCAGTAATATCTTTACCATGCCTTCTCATTTTGTGTGCCTCAATCTAGCAATATCAATCTATGTATATGTCTCTGAATATCATATTCAGTTTTATTACTTTGCAAATTTGACATATGCTGTTTCTTTTGCCTGAAAAGCCTTTACCTCATTCATTTGCATGAGGAAATCAGATTGGGCATCACATTCTCTAAAAAGTCTTTGACATCCTTAGAGACTGAACCACTCTCTTCCTAGAATAAGCTCCATCTTATATATATTCATATCGATTACTGCATTCATAACATTGTATTACATTATTTGTTTACAGGTCTATCCTTTTCTTGCTGACTCCTCTTTCTCAATCCTCACTTCATATCACCTCTGCCCATACATCACCATTAAGATACTATAACCAGTAGGGTATGTAAACTGGGCCATCAGACCAAACACTGAGATTACCCAACTAGAACAGTTCTAGTGGAGGACTATAACCCCCCACCATACACGCCACTGCCTCTGTCATAAAGAAGGCTGCCATCACCTCTTCTTAGCAAGATTACTTCCTAAAGACTTCCAGCCTCTAGTTTCATTCCCTTTAATCCTCTCTTCACATTTTGACCAGCATTATCTTTTTTATAAAGCTAATTTATTTTTACTTTAAGATCTAGCTTGACTTTCACCTTAGAAAATTCTTTTTAACATAAATGAAAAGGATAAAATTCTCCCCCAAATTCCTTAAAAATTTATCTTGTTACATAGTATTTGTGAATTTTAATTATTTAAGCTTAGATTTCTACTCTAGTCTAGAGGATAACATAGTTTTTTTTTTCCTTGCATATCTATCAATGTACCAAGTAACCCAATGTTAAGTCTACCCCTTAAACTTCATTTACAAATATATATATATGGAAAGAAGGCAAAGAGAAAGAAAAATACATTTCTTATGATGATTTGAATAGCTCCAAGGTTTTTGTTTTTAATCTTGTTATACTTCTTTGGTCTTTTAAGGACATATCCATAATTGCTAGAGGCTCACAACCATATGCTTCCCATATCACAGTAGTCAGGATAAGGACAACCAGGTTAAGGTAACAATCACAATGCTATCAGTATTTCAACTGCATCATTTTACCATACCATAGTTAGTTTCATAGTAAAACAAAAGGGCTAGTCCACAATGATTGATAAAGTAGCATCCTCACATACATACCAAATACATGATTATAGGGCTATTTCTCCTGAATACATTTGGTCTGATGGCAGAGGTTCCTGTACTAATCGACATCAAAACCAAATGTACATAGAACTTAAAAAGACAAATCAATACAACTGGAAAATCTTGTTTTTTTTCTTATACAAAAGAATTACATATTGTATGAAACAATTATATTTTACATCTCAAAGTATATCCTTTTCAGACTGTAGCATACACAGTCTTTGGGAAAAAACTTTAAAAATATGGAGAAGTATACAAAATTGAAACATTCAAAATGCTCACCACCCAAGCACATATTACAAAAGATATTCTTACTAAGCTATTAATTAAAACAAAACAAACAAATTTTCTGTCATTCAGTTAAAAAGAAAAATGATAGATTCAAACAAAGCCACAAATGCAAAATAATATATTTCAGCACAAGAAATATACCCAAACACTATTTAACCATAAGTTTTTCACAGTTATTTTGAAAAATCAATAGTTAATATCACCAAACCAAACAAATTAAATTTCAGGCAGGATTTTATAGTAACATATTAAGGTTTAGATAAATCTCTACTATATCATCTGTAACGTGTATCCATAGATCCCAACTAAAACTGACTATCAATGGAAAGAAAGTGCTACAAAAAAATCACACTGGAAATGCTAACTAAAATGAAGCTGGAAATGACCTCTACATTAATGAATTCTGGCTTCATCATTTGGTTGCTTTTTCAAAAACAAATTCATTTTAAAGTTACACAATTTTGGGGCGCCTTGGTGGCTCAGTTGGTTAAGCGACTGCCTTCAGCTCAGGTAATGATCCCGGAGACACGGGCAGGAAGCCTGCTTCTCCCTCTCTCACTCTCCCTGCTTGTGTTCCCTCTCTCGCTGTGTTTCTTTTAAAAAAAAAAAATAATAAAATAAAGTTACACAATTTTGACTCCATTTCATCTGAAACAAGAAAGTAAATATTTTTCATATAGATATACTCTTTCCATGCCACAAATATTAGCCAAGTGTGATTTCCAGTACTTTATAATCACAGCACAGTGATGTGCTCATCATCTCACACTTTTGCTTAAACAATTGCAAATGTGTTTGCTGATTTTCTAACCAGAGTTTTGGATATTCTTCCCTTAACTCTTCCCAAGGGTGGCTTCCTCTCATCCTTCATCACAAGCTTAACTTCAATCTCTTTAAAAGTACAACCACTTGTTCTAAAATAGTCCTTCCACCCCTAAAATACTCTCTCATCATACCTTTCATTTCCATATTCTGTTTATTTCCTGCAGAATGTGTAACATTCTTATTTACATTTTCACTAGATTATTCGTTGTCTCTTATAGAAGAAGTACATAAGATGAAAGATCTGGTCTGTTTCATTCATTTTATCTCCTTAATATGAAACACAGTTTCATAGAGTACCTATTCTAGAATGAATGCTTAATGAATATTTGTTGGATAAATGAAAACAAAAAAGAGAAAATAAATTCTCTTGTTTTCTCTTTATCATTAACATATATAACTTTTTAAAGATTTTATTAAATTTATTTGAGAGAGAGAGTTCACGAGTAGGGGTGAGGGAGAGGTAGAAGGGGCAGAGGGAGAGGTAGAAGCAAACTCTCTGCTGAGAAGGGAGCTGGACAGAGGAGGGGCTCAGTCCCAGGACCCTGAGATCATGATCTGAGCTGAAGACAGATGCCTAATGGACTGAGCTAATCGAGTCATTATTATAAGCTATAACTGCCCCGAAATGGTCAGGGGGCATGAGAAATGATGTGTACTGGTTATGAACGTTATGTACAGTAGATCCAGTCACCCTAGAATAATGGCCCTTTGAACAATCCTACAGTGCTAAAGGTATCCCAGATTCCCCAGCCAAGACTAACATCCACATACCACTCTGCATTCCAGTCATCTCAACTTTAGCTTGAATCTTCAGTTAAACTGGTTTTCTTCATTTATGAGATGTGCAAGTTTGGAAGACTGTTTACTCTTTCTAATCTCTAGTTTCTTCACATTAAATATACTTAAGCCTCCTAATCATTAATTACTTTTTATTAAGAAAATGTATGTTAACCCAAAGCTTTACCAGGGCAAGTGCTCATTAAGGAGTAGTTATAATAACTGTATTAGTCAGGGTCAAGTGACACAAAATTAACCATTACAATATTATTGAGCCTTATTTGTTGATGCCACTATATGTAATAATAGTCTATTCATTTAGATCAGTTAATTTCAACAGTTACTGAGTTCACTTGAAATACAGTTTACATAAGGAAAGGACCATGTTAGCAAAATAAACTCAGTCTATAGAGTTAATCTCTTCTTTGAGTGCCATCATTCTTTTTTTCCTTAAAAATATCCTTACAATCAGTTATACGCTAAAATCTTCCAACGGATTTCTCTAGAATTGTATTTAACATTTTGACTAAATGTGAATGGAAAGTAAATTCAAATGCAAAAAAAAATCAAAAGTAAGAGAAATTTTTGTTTTCAGTAATATGAGTCTATTATTAGAAAATATGCACCACTCTATCCAGGAGACAATTTGCAAAACAGATCTTTTAATTTGAAAAATGAATGTATTACATACAAGTATAGCTGGGAAAAACTCAATTTTACTAGAGATCTTCCTGTTTTTATTTTTTCTAAGCAGTTTAATTACCCAAACAAAATATTTAAGTTCTGGTATGCTTCACACATCTCATTAATTCCACACTAGGTTAAAGTTCCTTTAAACGTCACTGATTTTTAATTACCATGCAAATGCATTAACTAAGCTTCTTAGACTTAAAGGTTAGAAGCACATGCTAGAGAGCTGATAAAAGAATTTCCCCCTTTCTTGTTAATAACAACAACAACCAAATTGTGAATTCCTACTTTGTAGCTGTAATTCTTTAAGATTATTTCCAATATACTAAAAATGTAATTCTTAATTAACTTTAAACAATCCATCAGCATATTTGTTTTATAGGTAAGAAAACATTTTTAGCTTCAACATACGGACTAATCAACAGGTATCAAAAACAGACATTATAATTTAGGTAGAACAAAAGTACAAACAGCATGCCACACTAGAAAGGTGCAAGTCAGCTGCATGATTAAGCATTGCCCCAATGATTATGGCATTGCCCTAATACTACGGTAGCTTTTCTGCCTGACGTTTCATGGAGATTTGTCAAGAAGCAGCTGCTACAGAAAACAAGCACAGACTACACAGTGTCATTTGCAAGACTTTACTATCAACCCTAGCATTTCCTAGTTGAGTGTACTATATTTTATCTCTCATTCTTACTTTCCTCATCTGCAAAAAAATACTTGTTAGCATAACTTGTGTATAATAAGGTTCCAAAAAATAAATCTTTTATTGTTGTTGACTAATCTTATCTCCTTTTGCCATTTACATTGCTTAATACTTTAGCTAATATTTATTGAGTGTTTAGTATATGCCTGAAACTGTATTAAGGACTTTTTACAATCTTTCCCTTAACCCTCACGACATTGTGAAGCAAATATTATTATATCTGCTTTACATGATTTCCAAAGACTCCTCTTAACCATTAGGAACACCATGGTTTCTGCAAAAGACATACATGATTACATCATAGCAACCAAAGCTAATCATTTCTGTGTCCAAATTATGGAAGATGAAAGTGAACATAAGAAATACAATTAAGGGGTGTCTGGGTGGCTCAGTTGGTTAAGCCACTGCCTTCAGTTTAGGTCATGATCCTGGGGTCCAGGGATCGAGTCCCACATCAGGTTCCCAGCTCCATGGGGAGTCTGCTTCTCCCTCTGACCTTCTCCCCTCTCATGCTTTCTCTCTCTCTCTCTCTCTCTCTCTCTCTCTCTCAAATAAGTAAGTAAGTAAATAAATAAATAAATAAATACTTAAAAAAAAAGAAATACAATGAAGCCTCCCCACACATACATAGAATTAGTAAGGGACCAATTAAACTTGAACTCAACTATTTTGTTTATATTTAGAGTAATGCTGTTTCTGATATGCCACAGTATTCTATTATATGTGCTTCAGGGTTTGCAAAATAAGAAAAGACCTGATTCTCATCTTTGAGGAAGATTTAAACACAATGGACTTTATATAATGTCCAGTACATTTCCTGGAATATTCTTACTAAGAAATTACGACTTCCAAAAATTGTTTTTGCTTAATCCATGTTCAAATAATCAAAAGAAAAAAGGCACAAGGGACTGCTATGACTAGCCCAGGTAACAAAAACAAAAATGAATCTCTGACCCAAGGAACTGAAAATATTTCACTCGGCTCTTAGCTCCCAGTCTTTGACATATCTCTACTTTTTTTTCTAGCAATAATGTTCACTTGACTGAAGGGAAAATTTCACCTCATCTCACGTAGGCTTTTGTCTCTTCTTTTTTGTGTATAAAGTAGCATCATTTTTCCCCACATATTTTGGTAGGCTCTTTTTTGCTCTGTAACTGAATTGGATGGGTTAGATAATTCCTAATATGATCATATAAATTAACACGACAGAAACTGGCAGGTTGGAAGATATGATATGAGGATGTTTGTGCCCAAACTTTTCACAAAGACAGCTGGGATGTAGATGGAATTTGGACAAGATAAATAGTATCAGGTATATGCAGTTATCACTCTGGTGTACTTGAGAGGAATAAAAGTTTCCTTCTTCCATCACTTCTAGGATTAGATTATTGACCCTGATGAAAGATCTCATATTATTCTGGGAGAAGTAATATGGTCATGTCTGCCAAAGGCAACACAAAGACCTCAATCTGATAGGATATATAACACTGGATATTTATGTCTGGGATTAACTCAGATTTGAGTTCTGAGAATAAATTTGTGCAGCAAAGGGTGAAATCATTAAAGAAAGAATACGAGTTAGATTTAAAAGAGTTAACTACCATCTTGACTTATAAGTATGATGGATAATGACTGTTTTTCCCAGTGACTTTGGTTGAACTCAGTTGGGGTAATATATGGCTGCCCATATACATTTTTATGTCAGTAATACTCCTTCTCATTGTGGCCTGGAAGAAAACTTAGAGAACAAACTAATGTAAACTGCCTCTTCAGGTACCTGGTGTTATTCGGCGGGACATTAATGCAGTTTCAGTGACTATTAACTACATTACTCCTTCTACTCAGATCGCACAAAATGGGTCATAATAAGTCATAGAATGGTGCCTTAGTGCCATAAAAACTGTTTATAGGTCTGACTCTAATGAATCCATTTAACCTAAATTTTGGTGAGAGAGAAGTGTGACTGAAATAACCCCCAGATGACAAAAATACAACTGCAAGTTTCTGATTTGTTCATGAGAGAACACTGAGGTACATCTGAAGTAAAGAGCTTTGCCAACCCTCCCTTCTGCACCACATGGGAAAAGCTTATTATTTTCTAATTATGCTGTATAAAATAAAAAGTCTGAACAGAAAGAATTCCCTTGAAAAAACAAGTTCTTGCTTGATCTAGAAAAATTCCAATGATGTAAACAATGAGCTAAAGGAAAATGAAGACCAAGTTTTAATCCATTCTAGAAAGGGAACCTCATATAGGCATCTGCAACTGTAGAGACTACCATCTTATTGTCATAACTTAACTGAAGAACAGGAAGTCGGGATAGACTTCAAATATCTTTAATGGTCAATTAAAGTCCTACTAGAGTTCCCTAACTTTTGCAACAGTTAACAGTAAAAAGTCTTTTATAGGTGATGCTTTTTGATTATAAATTTTTTCTTGATTGAGAGCACAACATTCATAAACACTGCATCTCACAGAAGCCAAAGAGTTCTACAACTTGCTCAAAATATACACATATAACAGAGAGATATTCTGATTAATGCAAAATATTGATAAAAAGGACAATGATAAAGTCACTGGTATTTTGAGAAGACATCTTAAAGCATACGCATTATATTCAAATGTAAAAAAAAAGGCATATTACAAACCAAAATTTATAAATGAAATCAGAATTCTTTGTGCCACACCTATTAAAACAAGCTCTTGACCTAAACTCCATGATCAAATTTTAGTTTGTAAAGGAATTTACTAACTTTTGAAACATATCACCATGGAAAGCAGTAGTTGCAGTTTCTTAGGCATCAACCTAAAAACAACTACCTTTGAATTGTATAAAGTTAACAAAGAACCATATGCAGCTTCAGGGCAGAATTTATGAAGTGGTGATGAGCATGTTCAGATGGCCATTCGGAGTCTCTAAAGAGAGGTTAAGTTTGGATGTTAAGTTATTTTGAAAACCACTATGCCCTTTAACACATACCAGAAAAGAGATGAATAGACAAGTCAGAGGTTCCCTTCTGGAAACCATGAGCCACAGCAGAACTGGAACACTTTGAAAAGAGACTAGAAATTGATCCATATAGACTCAGAGTGGGCTCACCATATGTTCATTTCAGTTACCTTGAAATTCAAAACTGCTTTGCTTCAGAGACCGAGATTATATGTGGCGTACACTACAGCATCACCCCTTGTTTGAACAGTAGTTTTTCCAGAAACACACCCATTGATTTATACAAGAGGCTTATGGAGCTCTCCTCTAGGTATCTACTCTTCTGAGAATCATTCTACCACTAAAGGTGGCCACTCAATCTCTACTGATGAATGGAAAAATCAATGAAGCCTCACAATGATCTTTAGGATTCAACAAAGGTAGTTACAATAAAAACGTTTTCATTTTAGAGAAACTGGCTGTTTTTAAAGAATCGTTTATGTGTAAGTCTCATCAAAGATTGAGGCATCAATGAAGTAAAGCAAAAGGTTATCAAGAGATGGTTTGAAATTACTATAGAAAATGCAGAAAGAACTAAAATAAAAATTACTATCCCAACATAATGAGACAAAAATAATAATTAATAGTGAACAAACGTGAAGAAAGATTGAATTTTGCAAGTCATTCTGCAGTTTTTGTTTTTAAATCTATAAATCTTGTGATATAAAAGTTATGTCTAAGAAATCTCTCCAACAGGCAAAGCAAGGTCAAAGTATAACAGAAAATACATTTGATTATTTAAATGGCATCTAACACCATGATCATATTTTCTTTTATAGCTCACTTTTCCAATGTTGTTTTCCCTTCTTTCATCAATGTTGATATTAGATTTTGCATTAAAATGGAGCATAAAATGAACCATAGCTACTTGCTTTTAGGAAAATTTACCACCAAGTGAATTATAAGAGCATGAAAGGTAAAAAGAAGTTCCTAGCTATTTTAAATAAATAAATAAATAAATAAATAAATAAATAAATAAATAAATAAATAATAACCACATCTTCCACCTGACCATGAGGTTATGTGAGTTATACAATAAGAAAATATTTATGTGGCTGCCTCCTTTGTAAGCCAGGACTGGCTTATAAAAGCTAGATGTCGGGTGCCTGGGTGGCTGAGTTGTTTAAGCGCCTGCAAGGATTGAGTCCTGCATCCACTGGCTCCCAGCTCAGCAGAGAGTCTGCTTCTTCCTCTGATCCTGCCCTCTCTCATGCTCGCTCTCTCTCTCTCTCTCTCTCTCTCTCTCGCTCTCAAATAAATAAATAAATAAATAAATAAATAAAATCTTTTTAAGAATAAGTAAAAATAAAAATAAAAGCTAGATGTCAGAGTAGTCATCTTAAGTCACCTATAACCTTGAATATTTACCTGATACTCAGATCTTTCATCATAAAATAAAAAGATTTGGATTTGATGAACTGTAAAATGCTTTCTGCTTTGCTAATTTTTATTTTTACACTTTAATTTATCAAGGAAAAAATCTTCATGAAACTATTTGGTTATAAAATTTAAAAATTATTTTATTATTTTAACCTATCCAAATTCTTAATATTCAGTTCCCAGCTGTCCACTATTTCATCTCTTTCACATAGTTTCTTTGGGACTAGTATCCCTTCAGACATAATGTGATAGCCAAGATTCATATGTAACAAAGCTAATTTTTCAAAAAAGTTTTATTTATTTGAGAGAGAGCATTAGTGGGAGAGCCAGGGGGAGAGGGAGAGAGAATCTCAAGTGAACTCCACGCTAAGCATGGAATCTGATGTGGGCCTTAATCTTATGACCCTGAGATCAGAACGTAAGCAGAAATCAAGAGTTGGAGACTTAACCAGCTACACCACCCAGGCACCCCTCAAAGGTAATTTCTAATGAATGCTTTCTTTGCACAAGACATAACCTAAAAACATTAAAGAAGTTATCATATTTAATCTCCAATAAACTCCAAGAGAATAACTTCATTGGGCAGATGAAGAAACTGAGGCTCAAAAATTAAGTAATTCACACATGCTTGAGATATTAATGCAGTCTCTCTGTGTCCAAACCATGTCCTGTGAAATCCATTCATAAGAAATCTATTTTATGACAGTTGGCACCCTGGCCATCCCAGAGGAGAAGCTCTTTTGTTTTGATATGGGCTGGAGGCCCTCAGAAAAGTATATTTGCCATTCTGAAATGAACAAAAAAGGAGCATGGCTAAATTTCTCAGCACAGCTTGCCACATTATATCTCAATTATCAATAAAACTTTCCAAACAATCAACTGCTGCTATAATACACTGCCTCAGAAAACAGGTATTGCAAATCATATTTACAAATCTGGGGAGGTTTTCTGCAAGAGGTATACTTTGTTGGCTGTGACTTGGAACATCTATAATTTATGATGCTTGATTAAGTGTGCCAATCCTTCAAATGTAGACAAATCTCATGGGGACAGGCAAGCTGAAGGAACATTGGTTTTAGTGGTTTCCTGAGATTACTCAAGGCATTAAAATGAAATGATGCTTAGCAAATTCAAGCTGCTTCTTTTGGATTCACTATTAGGTTTACTGACTCTTTAAAGGAATGTATTTGATGCTTGTTCCAAGTACTTTATCCATGGTCACTAAAACCTCTATCACACTCTCTTAAGATTTTTAAAAATCTTTCCTAGATTATACCTCTAATACTTTTCCTTCCTGAATTAGTAAACAGAACCAAATTTGAGTTTGTAAAATTAGGATTCTAGTTCAAATTCTATTTAATTAATAATATGACTAAGTATCAGTAAGTCACTTAATGTGGCTGAATTTTATTTCTGAAAAAGACAAAGAGAGAAGAGGAGGGAGGCAAGGAAGAAGAGAGGAAGACAAAAAGGGAGGAAGGGAGGCAGGCAGGAAGGAAAAAATAAAACCAATTTATATTTATATCCTAGGAATGGTGGGAAGATCAAAGTAGATTATACTAAAGCACTTTTAAAATCCTAAAATGTGATAAAAATTTTAGTATTGGTATTATCATTGTTTTAAGTATTTATACTCAATTAATAGTCTTGGTAGTACATAATAAAATTCAAAAAAATAATGGGCCATAGTGCATTGTTGAAGGACCATATCTAAACCAAACTATGGAGGTTGCAATTTGAGCAACTGTGTGATGACAAGTCATAGTTTTCTTTCTCAGCAAAGCAGGCAAATCAAACTCTGAAGGTAGGAAGGGAATTATATTCTGAACATGTGCATTTTATTTTAAGAGTTTCACTCTCCGAGAATGACTTTGGCAATGACTTGCAAATGAATCAGAGAAGACAGAGTTGTCTTTCTAGCATTATTAAACTGTACAATCAGTTCTATTTTCTTCCATTACAGAAGGCAAATAGTAGCTTTAAAGCCTTATTGTAGGGCATGTGCATTTTCCAAGGTGAAATCTCATGCTATATTCAATAAGAAGGGTGTCATTTTCCATAAATGAACCTTGGATCTCTATGGTTGAACATAAAGCTCTTATTACATTCACAATTAATAGCCCCCTAGTTGTTATACACATTTAAGATTAGACACATGTGACTGAGAAAAAAAAAAAAAACTACCTTTGGAAAGAGAGTAGAGTTGTATCTTACTTGCATTTTAGCTTCTCAATAAATTTATTTTCAGAAATATGAACAGATATTAGCATCCAGAAGTGTTAGCATCTAACAACTTCATAGCAGACTTCTGCAAACAGAACACCTTAAAAGGATTATACCTCTAAAGCTCTAAAGAATTAACAAAGTGCTTATTCTGCAAAATACTACATAGGAAAGAAGCACACTTTCTGATAAACAACACAACTACCATTTGTCAGCCTTTTTTCTGGCCTAATAAGCAATCGTTTTTTTCCCCCTAGTTCTTTCCAACTTTGATTGCAAATTTAACAATTTAGAAATATTTTTTTAATTTCTCTTTTTATAAACTCAAACATGTTCAGGATTTCAAAACTAGAAGATTATATCAATCCAGTCATTGCCTTCGCTCCCACCCCTGTCCCCATACCACCACCATACCACACACAGAAATGTAACTATGGTCCAGAGAGTGGGGAAACATAGTTGAGATCACACACGAGTGTGTAGGTAAATTGGAGTCAGAATTTAGGTCTCCTGAATACTAGTCTAATGTCCTCAGATTTCTATCTAGTACAAAGCTTCTTTGACTATCACATGATTACATTCTCTTCAAGATATCATTACCCTTGATCTGGTGTCCATTCTGCATAAACTGAGATCATGAATGTGTCAGAAGTCTTGCAGCACCATACAAAGTTAATTTTATATGTCTGTAATGTTATTAATAGATATAATTTTTTGAGATTTATTGTGTGCAAAGAACTCTACTAAGCCCTCTATGTTATTAAATCCTTTAAATTTATTTATTTATTTATTTTAAAGATTTTATTTATTTGACAGAGAGAGACACAGCGAGAGAGGGAATACAAGGAGGGGGAGAGGAAGAAGGAGGCTTCCTGATGAGGAGGGAGCCTGATGACCTGAGCTGAAGGCAGATGCTTAATGACTGAGCTACCCAGGCACCCCTAAATCATTTAATTTTTAGAATTATCTTCTGAGGTTGGATGTCATTATTTCTAATCCATAGATGAGAAAAGTGATGATTTATGAAATTAGCTTCTTTGGACCATATTACACAGCTAGTCTAAGAAGAGCCAAGATGCCACAGCCCAAGTCTTCAACTACTATGAAATGCTACCAGTGTTTATAAAATCATCAAAGAAAAAACATACATCTCAGACATTTTCATAAGCAAACCTGTGTTTATCAGTTTTAATAAAGAAAATTATTTCTTCTTGTAGTTGAAGACATAACTACCAAATGTATTTAGTTCTAATCAAGCAATAAGAAGCAGATTGTTTAATACTGTTCTTTAAGTACATTTCAACCAATTTCAAAGATATTCAACATTAATAAACAGTTTAAGGGACTGAGATTAAAGCTGTATTTATCTGTTAGGCTAAACTAGTTCATTGTTGAAATCCTTGCTCTTCTTACATCTGAAATATGATGGCATATTTGTTAGCTGTTAAGTCACAATTATATCTCTCTTTGGGTACAATCTGGTACTCTTGTTAAGCTCCACTCTTAGGTTTACTTTTAATCCTGTCCATAATTCTAGTGCACAAACTTCAGAAAGGAAGAGGAATGGCCTAAACATGTGAGATTAGGAGCCATTTGAATTCTGTGAATTCTATTGTTACTACCATTGATACGTAGATCCTAACATAACCTTGGGACTACTGTGATAGCTCTGTACAATGACTTCCAGAACAAATTCTGAAAATTAACCAAAACATCCTTGAATAAAAATTGCAGATTGAAAGTGAACAATGATAAAAACTTCTGAACAAAACTATGATTTTGTTGTGCTATACCCTCTTAAGAGCAAACAGCACTAATAAAAGGGATTATAGATTATTCTACCACTAATTTAACTCACTTCTTACATAATTTCCATGAGTCAGACCATTTTGAGCTAGATCAGGCAGCAGTTAAAATAGTCAAAAAAAACAGGTCGCCGGGGTGGCTCAGAGGGTTAAAGCCTCTGCCTTCAGCTCAGGCACCATCTCGGGGTCCTGGGATCTAGGTCCACGGTGGGTTTCTGCTCAGCCGGGAGCCAGCTTCCTCCTCTCTCTCAGCCTGCCTCTCTGCCTACTTGTGATCTCTCTGTGTCAATAAGTAAATAAAATCTTTTTAAAAATAGTCAAAAAAACTGGAAATGGTACTGACTTCATGAAGCACAGTTTAATGGGCTATGGGATTATTTCTCAGCAGAGAGAAACTGTTAAGCACTATGAGTAGAAAAGATTCTCTTGATTTGAATTCTTATATTAATATGTTAATGTCCTAAGAAGCATCCATACACTTTTTAGGTCACACAAATTCACAATTACTACAGAGCAAACCTGAACATAAATTACTATCATTCTTTTTTTTTAAACTATGATATTAAGGAGAAAATCTAAAAATAATTAATATGAGACAAAAAGCTTCATATTATTTTCTATAATTCTCCCAGTTTTAATACTAAAGATGTTTTCTTTTTATGCTTTCTATAATCTCAATGAACAAAACTGCACTTCTGCATCAAATCACATTTTCAATACATTCATATTTAATTTGAACTATGTCTCATTCAAGTAAAGTCTAAACAGATTTATAAGTAAGAACAATATATGCAATTTCATATTCTTCCTCTTCTAGTGGCTTATATATCCACAGTATTTTATATTTATTCCATACTTAAAGCTCTAAAACACAAGTCAGAAACTCTTCTTCTGTAATGACCACAGAGTAAATATTTTGGACTTTGTAGGCCCTATGGTCTTTGTTGTAACTGCTCAATTCCGCCTTCAAAGTATAAGAGCAGATGTGGGTATATGTAATCAAATGGACCCAAGTGCATTCCAGCAAGAGTTTACTTATAAAAATGGGCAAATATTGGCCATATTTAGTTGACTTTTGCTCTAAAATATCAACAATCTTTAGGACAACACTAGCTGAATAAAGATTAACATGATTATCAAAAGCACATTTCACCAAAATCCAGGTTAAAAAATATTCTACAATATATCTTTGAAGATAAATTTTATAATTATCTTTTAGAAGGGAAACTAAATCTATAGATATTTAAAATCAAACTCCCTTTTTTTTTCAAATTTCCTTTCAATTGTGCTAGTATTCTATTTATGGCAGTACTGTAACTGTGTTTTTTTATGAAAATAAACAGAACCAAAAAAAAAAAGTTGTCAAAAGATCAAGCCTTCCTTGATACATCAGTCAGAAGTCTAAAATCATTAATGTGTAGCACATCAATACTTTAATATTTAAAAAGCATTCATCCAGTATAGACATTTTGCAAGTAAAAATATATACTTAAACTCATGCAAAATAGCATGGAATTCCACTCTCCGTTTGCTATTTAATTACAAGAAACACATTTTCCTGTTCAAGGGTATACAGTCATTTCCAATTTATGCATGTGAAATTATTATTTCATATTATATCCCCATGTATTTATGCATCTAATTTAAGTTTTCCAATGTTAAATAATTCATCCAGAAACTGGTAACTTTTTATTTAAACAGAAAAAAACTTATACTCAATTTTATATATTTATGTGTATTGTCCATGTGTGTGACCATCAAATACTTTATGCTACTGACAATGATGAACTAGTTTATAGAAAGCCTCTTCTCCTACATCTGAGCTTTTGCTTTTCCTTAAAGGCACTTCTGACTTAACCAAAACAAAATTTACAATTCAACTAAGGAGTCACTAAAATCCCCTAAAATGTATATAGTATGCTATGCTTTCCTTAAACTTTTGTAACAACTGCTGGGATATTTTCTAGAAATCTCAAACTTCATGCACAACTAAACCATTCTTAGCTGAAGGATTCATCATAAAAACTACAACTGTTCAGTCAATGTATTTAAAATGACTAAATCATTTATGGATTTAGACTACCATAATGTGGGAACCTTTACTTCTCAATCTTTGGTGAGCAAGTTTGTGGATAAAGGTCATGATTAAGTTTAGTATTAAATCCAGAGAAATCTTCACTCTGAAACAGGTATTTGTAGCAATATTCACATACTGTGTCAATTGCATTGTTTTGTTCTCTGGTTATAACTGCTCTAAATATTAAATATACCATCTTCAACTATTTGTAATTAAATCATCCATACTTTGAGTAATGGATACCAGAGCTTAAATGTAGCACGTGATGGTGATTTGGTTTGATACATCAAGAAAAGCTTTCTTCTTTTCGTATGGTTCATAATGTGCAAGATAAAGTGTGATATATTAAGCAGAGAATTCTGCTTTAAATCTAAATTTTGGATTTAACCTCAACAAAGTTAAAGGAATAGAAGGAATCTATGCCTTCATTGGTAATTCATCTTAGTTTTATGGGGCCAAGTAAGTGAATCCTATTTGGAGATTGAAATTGAAACAATCATTTTAAATGTTTAAGTTGGTTAGGAATAATAAACTACAAAAAAAGGGTGCATAATGTTTCTCTCTCCCTCCCTCTTCATACATATATATATATACACATAAATATACATATATATTTCCTCTCTATACACACACACACACACACACACACACACACACATATTTCAAACAAGTTAGTGACACTTAAGACACCTCAGGCATAAATTGAAATAGAAATGGTACTCTGAGTTGTAAAGATAAAAAACACCCTTCTCAGATGGTTATATGACATTTATTCTTTGGGCCAAGTATCAAAAATAATCATTGGGTCTAAAAACCCTATTCACAATAACCATAAAAACTATAAAATATTGAAGAATAAATTTAGTAAGAATTATATAATGCCTATTGGAATAAATTTGACAAAGAAATGTACAAGATTTACATGTAGAAATGATAAAGTTTTACTGAAGGACATAATAGAATATGTACAAATGGTGAGACATAGTATGTTTTTCATTAGAAAATCAATACTGTTTCAACAAATCAGTAAGAAAAAATGAATTCTCTAATAGAAAAAAGATATCAATAAATGACAGGAAAAGTAAATTCAGAAGAAGAAATATGAATGTCCTATACACAAAAACAGTATTTGAGATAGTTATTTTGCAATAAAAAATTAATCAATCAAGGAAATTCCTAATGTCACCTATTAGGTTGACAAAGTTAGAATGAACGAACACACTGGGGAAGATACCCAGGAATGGTCAAAGTGTATGCACATGGAACTCTCATACACTGGTGGTGTGAACATAAATTGTGAACATTAGCACCTAAAGGAGGCACAGTTTTGTTATATGTATCAATACCTAAAATCTACAAACTCTGGCTTCCAGTAATATCATTTCTAAGAATTTGCCAGGGGAGATATTTTACAGTGGCATCAAATATGATTGCCCATGATGGTTTAATATAGTTTCATTTATGATAGTAAAAAATCCCCCAAATAGCATAAAGTCTATCAACAGGATTGATTTAATAAAATTCTGCCACCTTAGGTACTATGTTGTAGAAAATTTTTAGATGTTCACAAAATATTAAGAGCAGGAATCATATAACATGATGTCTGATACTATCTGATTCTATTTCATGTATATCTCAAGGAGTCTAGAAGTTCAGTGACCATTTTGCTAACTATTTATATCTGGGTGATGACATTAATAGGCATCTTCACTTTTAATTATAGTTTACTAATTTTTCTCTAATGGACAGAAACAAGTAATAAAAATAATTCCAGTTAAAAAATGGAAAAAATATTTTTAAATAGGAGAATATTAAGAAAACTATGTAACATAAATTAGCCCACTTTACAAAATAAACATAACAAACATCTGGGAGTTACTAATATCTTTTATTTAATGTTCTTGATTTCCAAATATGGAAACTTAACAAGAATTCTGGAGGAGGTTTTATCATCAGTGACAAATTCAGGACAAATCCAGAGGTCCCTAGTCCCTGCTTTTGATATAAGTACTGAGCTTTCCACAAACTACAGAAATAATCTCTAAAAAAAAAAAAACAATAGCATATTTTAGTCCAAGTATTGCTTACTTTCAAAAGAAATCTAGAACTTAATAATTATATATGTATATGTGTGTATAAAATTAGATATATAAAATGCATGTACCCTAGTTTTATTATTTTTTTAAAATTTTATTTATTTATTTGACAGAGAGAGAGAGAGATCACAAATAGGCAGAGAGGCAGGCAGAGAAAGAGGGGAAAGCAGGCTCCCCACCGAAAGAGCCCGATGTGGGACTCTACCCCAGGACCCTGAGATCATGACCTGAGCCAAAGGCAGAGGCTTAACCCTCTGAACCACCCAGGCACCCCTAATTGTATTAATTTTTATCAACCTAAGTGTTTATTTGATAAAGTAGAAAAAAAGAAATTAGAAACTTTTTTTTAAATCACGTTTTTCTCAACCTTGAAGAACACAAATATATTCAAACTGAAGTCTTTTAGATTGACTTTGAAATACATCACAATTATTATTTTACACAAATGATAATCATCATTTTACTGAATATTCTGAGATGCTCAGATACTGAGATAGGTACCACCTCATTAAAATAAAAAGTAAGATATAAAGGGTTGATACTTTCTTGGTTCTAAAAGTCAAAATTTCATCAAAATCTAACTTTGTTCTTAATTCTCAATATTACCATATCTTTTTTTCAGAGCAGATTTTTGTTTCAAGCAAGAATTGAATTCATTCTCCAGTGATTAAAGATGATTTATAATAGCCAAGAAAAAGGTAAATAATAATCTTCAATTTACCCACAGACTCTAATGATGCTGACACAGTGAAAAATACAAATTTAATTTATCTCTCAATGAATTAGACTGCCTACTTTTGTGTATTACAGATTTTATTCCTTATGTTTTATTTATTTTATTTTTGTAGGTTTCCCAAAAGTCATCTGGGAATCTGGAATATGGACTATTAATGATCATGCTGGGAGAATATAATAGAGACAGGTACATTCAGTTTTTTCAACTTCCTTTTCCTTTAACTTCAGAAAACACAAAATAAATGGGATAGGGAACAAATCAGGCTCAAATTCCAGTTCCAGCACTTTTCCAGCTGTAACACAAGGAAGGCTGTATTGTCTTGGTTCTAATAGATTCTAACTCACAAAAATCTTCTAAACCACAGTTTATCCATCTGTAAAATATGATAATTTTTATTTCATAGAATTTTTGAGAATTAAATGTGAAACATCTAAAAATTAAGATTTCTCAAAAAATGGTAGTGACTTTTAGTAGGGTCATTTATCAAGATAAATATATCTCAGTTACATGTCAAAGGTATATTGCAATTTTTCAACTCCTGTTTTTCACTGATCTTTTAAAATTAAAATATTTATTAACTACCAAATGCTTAAAAGAACAGAGAATCCACAAGCACGTTGATATCATTGATTTCATATCATGTGAATTCAAAAAGTCCTTATCTTACATGCTAAATCTTTGGTGCATACTTACATATATAAATATTCATTTATACTAACAGGACCCAGCAACTATGCAAGAAAGACCTTCTGCTATTTCTCAACTATTTTTTAACTATTTATTTGACAGAGAACACAGTGAGAGAGGGCACACAAGCAGAGGCAGTGGAAGAGGGAGAAGCAGACCTCCACTGAGCAGGGAGCCTGATGCTGGGCTCCATCCCAGGACCCTGGGTTCATGACCTGATCTGAGTTGGCAGATGCTTAATGACTGAACCACCCAGGCACTATTTCTCAACTATTAAAAACACACTATACACTCTTCCAGAAGAGGAGCGCATATGTCTAGCCCTCTTTTTATCTCTTTCTCTGAGTCTATCTTTCTCTCTCTCTCTTTAAAGCTCACATAAGTAGCATTTGATTTAATCAGGTTTTATTCCTGCCATGATTGCAATAGGCAAAACAGCAACAACAAAATAGGAAACCCAGAGCTCCGAGATTGTGATTATTTTTTAATTAAGAGGTATTTTGTCCAAATCTGGGATTTTAAAACTAGAACACATCTTTCACATTACCACTTGGGAACTCAGGTAACCTAAGTAAAGAAAGTTCCATTAAAAACAAATCTCCACCTAAGTGATAGTGATGATGATCAGAGTCAATTTGGTAAACTAATAAGATAAAACCATTTTAAAATGTGGTTCTCAAAGCTGGTTCATTAAATATATAGGAAGAATTTTCTCATCTGTTAGAAACCGTGCAATTAAGATATGAAAATGAGAGTTGATCTTTTTGAGTAACCAGAAAATAATATATTTGTCAGAAAATATTACTTTGTAGTGTTAAAAAAAAGCAATTGGCAAAATTTTTGTATTCTGATTTCTTATAGAACAGAACTTGGCCTCCAACACCTAAGTTGAAAATAAAGCATCTAAAAAATCTGAAGGAAATGAGTAAAATTGTGTTTTTCATATGCTCTGTAATTCTACAGTCCTTTCACCTGTGAATTTGGCAAGTACTTAAAATATTATGACTTTGAGAGTAACAAAGGTATCATTCCTAATGAATTCAGTTAGAAAAATAGTCTGCCACACAGGCAAGCTAATGTGATTCAAGTAAACACTTAAAAGCATTCTTCCAACACATAAGCCAGATGCAAATTTACACAGCCTAGCAGATCACCCCACTAGTGTCAGAAGAGAGTGTTGGCTTAACAGTGCTTGAAAGAAAAATGGTTTACACAACTGATTGATGGGAGAATGCTTCAAGAGATTTTCAGTCTATTAACTCAAACATTCATTTGGAAAAAGAAATAGAAATATGTATTTACAAAATAAGTCTTGAAATTTCTCTGTAGGTCAAAGAGAGCAAACAGAAAAAGTACTTAAAGTTCATTTTTTGAAGCACAATATGTTCAATAGTAGTTAAGTTTACAGAATGGAGATTAGATTTTACAACCCAATAACTGACACCTACTCTCACTTGTATTTTAAACACTTAATATCTTGGCTTAATTTATGATATTCCTTAAAATGGCTTATAAATCATTTCTCTAAAGATTAATGTTAAAAAATATTTCTTGAGAAATCTACAGTTGATGAAATGTTAACACCCTCACAAAAAATAGACAATTTTTAAAGATCATCTTTGCAGAATTGTTTAAAAGCTGACTGTGTGACTATGCTGTCCTTTGTGAAATCCAGTTAACTTACAGTCCTAAGTTGCATGAAGATTCAATAGTTATTTTAAAACAAACGCTTCATTCTGGAAGGAATAAACAGCACACTCTCTAACACACTACTTGCCCCTGTTGATGCTTTAGAAATTGGAAGTTAGGAATAAGTGGAACTGTTTGCACAAAAAAAGTCACCTTTGAATTACCTATATTACAAGCCATACTATTTAATATTTCTTCTTCGCAGAATAATAATACGAAATAAAACAGCCTTTAATTTCTATTATTATTCATTCTATTTCCATTTTCATGGAAAAAGCAAAACCTAACCCAGTGTTAGATGAACATGAGATAAAAATATTACTTCATATGTATTTTATCAAATCCTCTTTAAATCTCTATTTTGAGGGGCGTCTGTGTGGCTCAGTGGGTTAAGCGTCCAACTCTTGGTTTTGGCTCAGGTCATGATCTCTAGGTGGTGGGATGGAGCTTGCTTCAGGCTCTCCATGCTCAGCATGGAGTCTGCTTGAGATTCTCTCCCCTTCCCTCTTCCTTCCCCTTTGCTCACTCTCTTACAAATAAATAAATAAATAAATAAAGTCTTAAAAATAAATACATATTTCAAGTAAGTTTGACAGTGTACATTATATATTAGTGCATAGATAAATAAATATACATTTATTGAATAAATCAAGTAGATGGATTAAATTCTCATGATGCCACTATCATTTCTACCTAAAATAAAAAAACAAAATAGCTGAATGAAACATGCTTTTAAAAACTACCTATTTAATTTTAAAAACTACATGGAAAGTCTACAGATAAACATTTTTAAAAATGTTTTCGATTCAATGGTCTTGCAGCAATCAGGCACTGAATTATTGATCTGTAGAGGAGCAATCTCAAGATGCTTAATCATTGAGGCCTTAGGATTAAGCATATACTTCCAGAATTACAATTAGGAAGCCATAAATAATTTATAGGAAGCTATTCAGTGGCACTGTTCCCATATGTATATGTGCAATACTACTATTATTAGCCACCAATTAAATAGCTAACTTTCTAAACAAGGAATAGCCAAATCATATTACCTGTAAATATATATTAAAATATCAGTATTTCTGGGGCACCTGGGTGGCTCAGTCGTTAAGCATCTGCCTTCTGCTCAGGTCATGATCCCAGGGTCCTGGGATCTAGCCCCGCATTGGGCTTCCTGCTTGGCAGGAAATCTGCTTCTCCTTCTCTCACTCCCCCTGCTTGTGTTGCCTCTCTACCTGTGTTTCTCTCTGTCAAATAAATAAATAAATAATCTTTAAAAAAATTAAAATATCAGTATTTCTTATTTTTTCAGACATCTTTAATAACTGATGTAGCTATTATTAATTTATTCATAATATTAAACACTGCTAGGTGCTCATCCTCTCATTTCACAATCTTTGTTTCAACTTTTGTTCTTTCTAAATATTTTCATCATTTGGGTCAATAAAATTAGTGTGGTGGCTCCAAAGGACATTTTATTAAAAAAAAAAAAGAGTTGGAATTTTTTTTTCAACTTCCTCATACTTCCTTTAGCATTGCCTGCCTTCTACTTCTCTCTTTGTGAAGATGCTTCAGATTCTCTCATGTCAAAGCATCTACTCAAAAATTTCCAAAGTTGGGCACCTGGATGGCTCAGTGGGTTAAAGCCTCTGCCTTCGGGTCAGGTCATGATCTCAGGGTCTTGGGATCGAGGCCCATATTGGGCTCTCTGCTCAGCAGGGAGCCTGCTTCTTCTTTCTGTCTGCCTGCCTCTCTGCCTACTTGCGATCTCTCTCTCTCTCTGTGTCAAATAAATAAATAAAATTTTAAAAAAAGAATTCCCAAAGTCTTTTCTGCATAGCTATCAAGGTCCTGCACAATTAAGCCTCACCCTATGGGTTCATAGCCTGCATATGCACCCTACTATTTCAATTTACTCCCAATAACTGTAAAATCTTAGAAATTATAAAATCCATCTAGTTCTTAGCTTCTGTGTTTGTAAAAGAAGGCAATAATACTATTATCTAGCTCATAGGACTTTTGTGAACGTTAAGTGAGATAGTTATATACACCCTAAATTTATATCTTTGTAATATTATTATTGTTAACATTCAATGACTTTCTTCATGTTGTCTATACCCTACTGCCCTTTCCCACAGTACTGTTCTTATTTTCCATCTATTCAAATTGCACTGATGGTCTTTGTTTAGTTCAACTCTCTCCTTCATGAAATCTTCTACAAATCCCACCCACTTTTTATTGTTGCAAAAACCCACATTATAACTAGACACGAGTCAGTTGTAAAAGTCCTTTAATTAGTGATTATATTAGCTTCCAACTTCACTATAAAATTAGTGTTCCTCAAACAGTGCCCTACAGATAGTATCCGTGTCAATCATATAGAGAATGTTTAAACATGCAGATTCCTGAACCCCATCCTAGTCCTACTGAGTCAGACTCTCGATATGGACCTTAAAATATGAATATGGGGGCACCTGGGTGGTTCAGAGGATTAAGCCTCTGCCTTCGGCTCAGGTCATGATCTCAGGGTCCTGGGATCAAGGGTCCATCAGACTCTCTGCTCGGCAGGGAGCCTGCTTCCCCCTTTCTCTGCCTGCCTCTCTGCCTACTTGTGATCTCTCTCTCTCTGTCAAATAAATAAATAAAACCTTTAAAAAATATATGAATACAAATACTAGACTCAGATGATTCTACTGCACAGAAAAGTCTGAGAATCACTTAAAAATTTGGTTCTCAAATTTTTGTTTTGATTCTTCTACCTGAAAGACACACCACTTTCCTCTCCCACCATCTGAAATATTCCTCTTTCCATCTACCCTCACTTTCTTCTTCAGGCAATAAGATTAAGATTTCTTGACTCAAGACTTAGCCCCTGTGTAAGAACCATTTCACATCCTTCCACAATCCAGCTTAATTAGCATAGTGCTACTTAAGTTAGCACTTGGTAAATATTTCCTTGTAGCTTAATGTCCTGCAGTCCTTCAACTACCACTTCAACAAATTAATCCAATCCATATCTGTTGAGCATCTATCACCAGGCATTATGAGAGGTACTGTCCATGCATCTCTGATCTTCTATGGCTTACTTTTATGTATCACTTTTCTAAAATGTATGTAGATTCACTTTTAAAATTCATTAATTGTTGCTATTGTGTTAGGAGAGAAGTTATTTTATCTTCAATTGCCGATTACTTCTAAGTTAAGACCTCTTGGCAAGTAAGTGGGCAGTAAGTGCCAAATTACAGAGCAAGGAAAAATGAGACTTGGCAATAAAAATGCCAATAGAATGTTAAAATAAGCACCAGCAAGAGCCAATGAGCTAAAGACATTCCTGTATTTTTCCATATAAATAGGAACAGGATAATACAAACCCATTTCTCTCCTTGTTTAATAAAATATGTATTTTGTAAATAAAATGCACAACTGGAAGCAACATATAAATCTTGTGTTCATGGGCACCTGGGTGGCTGAGCCAGTTAAGTGTCTTGCCTTCAGCTCAGGTCATGAGCCCGGAGTTTGGGGATCCTGTCCCACACCAGACTCCCTGCTCATCAGGGAGACTGCTTCTCCCTTTCCCTCTGCTGTTCCCCCCTGCTCATGATCATTCTCTCTTTTTCTCTCTCTCACAAAAATAAATAAATAAGTAAATATAAAAAAAAATTCTTGCATTTATGTCTTTTAAAAAAACTCATAACCATTCTTCCTCTTATTCCTCTCTTAACTGTTTCTAAGTATTTTTGTCATCTGAAAAATGTAAGTTGATTTTGGAAAACTGAGTAATATCAGAATAGAAACAGAGTAAAGAGAGCTGTGTAAACATAAGTCAGTTGATTAAAAATTTTTTAAAGTTTTCCATTTATATACTATTTAAATCCAGTACTCTATTTTGCATATGATTTGTATATTATTGTTAATGGTGCATAAGTAAAAGTAAATATGTTTAATTTCAAATAATCAATAGCTATAATTATGACCACTAATCTATAAAATGTATTTTTAAATTGTTTTTTGAAAAAATACAGAGTGTATAAAAAATAAAATGTCAGCATATTCATGTGTATGTTTGTAAGATCGTGGAAAAACACACATCAGTTCACTTTAGTGGTAGGAGAGATGTGTACTTTTTTCTTAAAGGAAGCATAAGTCTATAAAAATATTCATGGTGTATTAAGTGAAAATGTAGACTATAAAATTCTCTCTACAGTGGGGCACCTGGGTGGCTCAGTTGGTTAAGCGACTGCCTTCGGCTCAGGTCATGATCCCGGAGACCTGGGATCGAGTCCCACATCGGGCTCCCTGCTCGGCGGGAAGCCTGCTTCTCCCTCTCTCACTCGCCCTGCTTGTGTTCCCTCTCTGGCTATGTTTCCCTCTGTCAAAGAAATAAAATCTTTAAAGAAAAAAATTCTCTCTACAGAACAACTGCAATGTGTCAAATATGAATAAACAAACAGATGAGAACTAGAGGGTATATAGACCAATTAAAATACAGTTTTAATGAAGTGATAGGGATGTGCATAATTTTAGCTTTCGATGTTTATTGGCCTTTTAAAATTGGTTTTGTCACAATGTACTTATTGAGAAAAATCTCAATGACAAATCTCTTTTCTCTTTGGTTAGAGAGAAAACCACCTTACGATTCTTTATAACAACAGTTCTCAATTGGGGACAATCCCTTCACTCTACATGACACATTTAACAATTTTGGAGATAATTCTGGTTTTTACAATAACAGGAGTACTTCTGGCAGCTAGTAGGTAGCAGTGAGGATGCTGTTAAACATCTTAAAACACACATGACATAAAGAAGTTTCTGGTCCAAAGTGACAATAATACTGATGGTAAGAAATCTGGCTATGGAATGATGACACACACAAAAGAGTCAGTGCTCTCCCTCAAAATTAATAGACACACACACCACTCCTGTATGGCTAGGAAAACACTTTGTCTGACTTCCATTCTTAAAGAAATTCCCATAACCATTTAATTATTTGAGTGGGAGTTGAGAGGAGTGCATGGAAGTACCCACAATGCACTATAATATGAAACCTGAGATACCTCCTTAGCTGGCTTTCTCTTGCAGAATATGCCCATAATCTTATCTTTATTTCATGTCACAGTTAAGAAGGAGCATTGTTCAGGATACACATAAAGTAAGAGCAAAAAACTTTGTCCTAAATTTTTTCCCAAGAAAAAAATAGATTTATAAACTGTAATATAAAATGGCATAGATGTTTAAAAATAGGTATGTCTTCTAGAGATATTATCTTTAAAATGAGTCTCACTGATACTATGTGGGATGGAGGAAGGAAAGATCTGTGAAGAAAAGAAAAAAAAATTCTTTAAGAGAATTATGTGCAGGAGCAATTTATCAGGAATCAGAAAAATGTGTTCTCAATGGAAAAAAGTTCAATTGAAAATGAGGTCTTTAAAATAAAATAAATAAAGGAAAGGGTATGGTCTTTTCACTTTGTGTCCACCTACAGTCCATAACCACTGAGTTTATGGTTCTTAAACATATACCAGCATGTTCTGGCAATTATTGGCCTTAATGCTTATCTGGCAGATTCTTCTGGAGCAACAAGAAAATTACTAGATAAATTAAAAACAGTACCCATTCGTAATGAAAGAAATTATGACACAAGAACTATCCTAGATTCTTCAAGATCTTATGTAAATCTTCCTTTATTGCATGGTTTAAATTATGTTCAACAGATGTAACTTAATGTATTAGTTTCTCAAGGATGGGAACCATTTCTTATATTTAATATATCCTGAATAAAGTATCTACTTGGAATCACTTTAATAAAATTAAGATTTTTTTTAAGGTGGATAGAGTGAGGAATATCATCTTATGAAGGATTAGTTTATCTGATCTATTCAATCTTTCAAAAAAAAGATAATAAAAGCAAACACTAAAATAAAACAGGGCAGGGTCCTCAAGAGATGAAAATGATTTTTCTTTTTTAAATGAGGCCTTATTACATTTAAAGCTGCAGTATAATCATATGGCTGAGATTAAGGAACATGAAATCAGTCATTTCCTAGCTGTACAATCTCGAACACGTCACTTAACCTCTCTGGGCCTCAGGTTTCTCTTTTGCAAGTAGGTTGATAGTAGCCATCTCACTGTTTTTATAGGAAGATTGGATGAGATAATGTAAATCAACAGGATAGTTACATGAGTAAACACTCAATAAGCATTAACCATAATAATTTTATTATATTAGCGTTATGATGAAAATTAAAAATGTTGGGTACTGTATGAGAGAGAGTAGTAGGAGAGTGGGAAGGAGAAGAAAAAGGAGAGAACATAACAAGCTTGCAAAAGTTGGGTAGGAGGGTTTCTAAGCATAATTGTTTAGAATTAAATGTGCCTGTGGCCAGTGAGTATTCCCATACCCTTCACCATGCTTCATGCTTCCTGGCTATCATTCTATGTGTCCCAAGTAATCTCACCTACTTACCCATTCTCCTTGGAGGCCAATATTAACCTCCTCTATTGTCAACAGAAAGTGTCTCCCACGTCAGAGAGAACACAGAAGTCGTCCATCAGGCAAGCCTCTAGCTTCCTGTCCTGCCACTCTACCTATCCCTTGCATTGTATCTGCAACCTACTCCCTTCTAAAGGAAACTTCTCCAAATTATATGTCATTCCTTTTAGCAATTGTTCTTTCCCTACTTCACTTCAGATCCAAATTTTTCAAAAGTATAATTTCCAACTACTAAAGTTCCTCTATGTTTACCAGAGAGTTCTTGTTACTACTATACTTGGGAGCTAAGTTTCAGAACTTATTTCAATTGATCATTGTAGCATGTGACACTGCTGACCACCTTCCTCTTGTTCTTCTTCTTTTTTTAAAAGATTTATTTATCAGAGAGAGAGAGAAAAAAAGAGAACACAGAGGCAGAGAGGCAGAGAGGCAGAGGGAAAATCTCAAGCAGAGTCCCCACCACAGGAGCAAACAAGGAGTCTGAGGTGGCCATATCCCACAATCATGAGACCAGGACCTGAGCCAAAACCAAGAGTCGGAGGTGTGCCCAGGTGCTCCACTTGCTTCTTTTTGAAAATCTCTTGTGCCTCAGACTCCAAAGCACTCTTATCTGCAGGTTCTTTTCCTCTCTGATTGCTGCTTAGCTACTTATTAATCTTTGTGGACTCCTTTTCAGTATTCCTCTGTTTAAATTACAGTGCTCGCCCGATCTCCATTTGTAGTTGTCTTGTCACTTTCCCTATTTAATTAAACCCATGTATGCTGTTAAAAGTACTACTTACATGCTGACAATGTCCAAGCTCATCTCTAGTCATGACTTCTTACATAAGTCTATACCTATATTTTCTAAACTCCAATGGGAGATTTCACGTCTGTAAAAAGTCAACATATCCCAAACTAAGCAAGTGAGTTTAGTTTGTCTATCAATATGCCTAATTCCACACCCCACCTCCAAATTGGCTGTCCTTTTTGTGTCCTCCATGTCAATAATGGTGCCATCAGAAATTTGGGATTCACCAAGTCCTTTTGCTTCTACTTTATAAATGCCCTAGCTTTATACCTTCTCTTTTACATCCCTGACTCAATTCATCAATTCTTCTTGAATTTTTGCAATGAATTTTCATCTTATCTCCCAACTTTAGGTTTTGTGTAACTCTATATTTCAGAAGCATCTTCCTGATGTGTTAATCCATTCATGCAATTCTCCTATTCATGTTCTTTCATGCATCCCTACAGTCTTCAAAACAAAATTTAAACTCTTCAGGAAGCTGGAAAAAATGGTCCTTATAGATTGATCACTGCTTATGATATCCATACCAGCTCTTACCACCTCCTTACTCCCACTCCAAACTCCAGCCATTTAAAGCTACTTGCCAGTCCCTAGCTGCATTTATCTTTCCTGTGTTTTTTTCTTCTATGTGCCATTATTTCTGCTTGGAACACCTATCCATAGCCCTCTAACCCCATCTTTACCTAGTAATTTCTATGTAATATCTCCATATTCTGTATTCCAAATATACCTTGAATATTTACTCCTTCAAAGCATTTATAATCCTGCTTTGTGATTCTTCTATATTGGTTAAACAGTGAATGCCTTGAATTCAAGGCCTATGAGTCTATGCTATGTTTCTCCACATATATGGTACAGTGTTCTAGTGAATAATAACAAATTGCTGCTATGAAAACAAATAGTTTGCCCAATATTTGTGTCATTCATCAGGAGTCTAAACATCCAGCCAACCATTGTGTATAGAGCATACTCACATGGGGAGATACACTGCAATTCTGTCTATGTGCAGTTTATAAACATGAATTAGGAATCTAGAATGAATATGTTACATATATAGCAATTTGAAGTGGCAAATATCAAATGAATGGTGAAACCAACAACTGACAAAGGAACCCATGGGAGATAGAGACCACTAGGTACTCAATTGGCTGCTCATAAAAAAAAAAAGTTTTAGAGAAAAGATAAGTATAAGAACAATAAGAGTCTACAGAAGAATTAAGAATAGTGAAGATTTAGATGCTAAGTCTCATGAGGTTAGGAGACAAATCAATCTTGTTCATTGTTCTGTCTCTGAGTCCTAACAACACGGTTGGATCATAGTAGCTGCTAACGAAGCATTTGTGTTGAATTGAATTTTAAAATGTGCATCTGGTGATGCAAAAAAACATCTGTTAAAAAAAAAAGCAGCACTTTTTCTCTTTCGCCATTCCATAAAAAAGGTAATTTGTGTGTGTGTTTACTAGAACTATTTCCTCAAAAGTGAAATATTGCTTCACTCTTTGGTTGGCAAATGTGTTGTTTCAAGATGGAGAAGTATCTGCTTTAAATGAAGAGAAAGCTATTTCGGTCCATAATTCTCAGAGCCAGTTTTGGATCTTAAAATGCACTTTTCATCAAAGAGTCTTAACAAAAAGATTCCTGCCAATGTAACCAAGACATCTAAAAATATTTCATGCTAAAGCCAAGCTTTCTGCTCTGGAGCATTCTAATTGAAATCACATTCTTCCAAAGACTTAGCATTGGGCCAATAGTCATCTGAGTAAGCTACCATCCTCACTTTCATAAATAATAATTCACAACTGCATGATATTTAGGAATTCTGCATTTTTATTACATTTACGCCGGGTTTTCAAGTTTTCCAGGAACTTTTTTGTACTCAACACAGCTATTTTATTAAACCAAACCAGCAACACATATAACTTTGGGTTGGAAGTCAATTTAACATGTCGCCTCTCATTTCAAACATTAAAAAAAAAACAAAAACTGAGACCTGGTAATATAAATTATTGACCCAAGTACATTTAGGGAACAGTTAAGAGTAGACAGAGTCTCTTGAGTGATAGCCTGTTATTCAGTCTTCCATATAAGCTATGCTCATGTAACATCAATACTTATACATATATTGTTTTATTGATTCTAATAGTGAGCTGAGATAGGGAAAATGGGACTATTCTCCCCTCTAACAGGTGAGGAAATTAAGCCTCATCTGTCTGTGAATTCCCTCAGGATGAGCAACAGAAGCAGAATGAGTATTCAAGACTCTTGACTTGGTTCAGATATTTCTATTATTGTGATATACCAGGAGCAGCAAATTGACATGGGTCTTTTCCTTCAGTACAAATGAGTCATTGACAGTCTAAATGATCTGGTGTCTACCATCCCTCAAAGGAAGATTTGCTATAGTAAAAGAAAGCTACAATTACCAGAGGTTGCATGTCACAAAAGATAATGAGGCAAAAACATATATGTTAATTAATTTTGAGTTGTCATTTAAATAATCATTCTTTCAGAACTAAAAATAATCAAAAGATAATGCTTTTTTTATTATATTATTTTATTTTATCAGTGATCCAAGATTCATTATTAATGCCCCACACCCAGTGCTCCATGCTAATATGTACCCTCAGTACCCACCACCGGGGGGCAATATGCCATGGACATCTTTTTTTTTTTTTTACACACCAGTGATGAAATTTCCCATCTGTTGCTTCAAATCAAATAAGCATACTTAAAAATAACATATACTGCAAAATTTTCCTTTGAAGGATTTATTTAAAGTCACTCTGATTGTTAGCTGAAATGTGTTAATTTTTCAACAAGTAAAAATATGTTTGGACAAGTCCACATGTGTTAGCAGTAGGCTAAGAAAGAAATCTGGTATGGGATTTTTAACACTTGGGTCTAATCATTAATGCTGCAGTACTGGCCTATTTACAACCTGACATTTGTTTTTGCACTTTCAGCATCCCATGATTTTTCAACAATAGTAAATAGCTTTAAGAGATGACACCCCACCTTAGCTGGTGTCTATATTTTGACTAGCAGGTCTTGGCACTGTCCAGCTCAGATGCCTCTCTAAAATGCAGCATGTGGGTAAAAGGTCAAAAAACTTAAGGGAAAAAAAAAGCTACTCTTAACATTTGGGGGATATAACACATGTAAGTTCTCAGCTGACCTATCACAGCAGTTTCTAATCTTCTCATTATTGTCTGTTTGGAATCTATTTCCTATTTTTTTCCATAGAATAGCATTTTGTGATGTTGTTATGTAAAAAACAACATAAATCAAAAGGCAAAAGAAAGGAGTCTAATTTAACTATATGTAGGACACACAGAACAATACCTGACTTCTAATCTCTTTGTTTCTAGCAACACAATTTAGATTCAAACGTTTGGGACTTGGGAGGTACCCACATTAGGACATTTTTTAAATTGTTACGGTAAAAGTACAAATTTAAACCAATGAAAGAACTTCATAATCCCACAAAAGTGAATATTTGTGTATGTGAGAAATCACTTTCCCAAGGAAGACGTATTCTCCAGACAACAGGAATTTTCATAATGTTTGGAAAACCTGTGGTTCTGAATCACCCAATATTGTCTTAATCTGTGTTTGTATCCTATATATCAAAAACCTTCCCAATAATTAGAGTATAAGAAGATACACATAGCATTAAAACACTGGTGAAACTGTTGAATATTCCTTGGAGTAGTCATGAGATGTTTCATAACCTTGTGATATCTCAGGATTACCGTCTTTAGAGAGTGTATAGGGATAAGGCTGGTGATCTGAGCTTGCTCTCTATTTGAATTCTGAGAATATGAAAATTTGCATAATGTTGAGAGCATATGCACTACCTAGTACTTTGACTCTCTTGAGTTAATTAATAAGTTTCCTTTCAAGTCCTGATGACTGGCTTAGAAGTGTTTTGCATAAAACTTTACACATGACATCCTCTTAAATAGTGCATTTCATTTCTAGGAAGAACCACGCCACAATACGATCTTCTGAAATACGCTGTGTGCTTTCAGGATTGAAAGTAACATTTGCATCTTACATTCAAATGTGGCCTTTCTAGAGAGACTTTTCCAAAGGAGAAAACTTCAAAGACACAGAGTAGAAAAGTCACTGGAGAAACAAGCAGCCTAAGTAATCTGAGGTATCTGGGACACTTGTCATTGTTTTGTGTGTCTGCAGTGACCCAATATGGGCAGCAGGGGGCGCTCCCATGAAGCAAACCCCCCACAAGTGTCCCTGGTACGGAACACCGAAGCTTTTTGTCTTAGCATTTGCCCCAAGTCCAAGGAGATAGCCAATAAGAAGTGCTGTTATCCATAAAATATACAACCTTAGAACATGCGGTCAATAGCATTGCAGAAGTGAACTAGCTAGGGCACACGGGTCTGAACTTGCCTTTAGAAAAGTGGGTGACCAATTTTTGTTATTTATTTTGGTGGGCGGCAGACCTTTAAAGAACTGGTGAGTTGGAGGAAGTGATTGCCATCAGCTGTAAAGAGAGCATCTCTGAAAGCAACAAGTGGACATCAGTATCCGGGGTCATTTATTCAGCCACTTTTTGACAGTTTAGTTCTTAGTTATATTCCCTATGAAATATCAAATCAAAAACTCCCCTCTTTTCCTGACTTCACCCCAAACTGAGAAAATCCTTGAGGAATCTGATTTCCCACTAAACCTTAAGAAATGTGAATTCTGCAGGGGATCTTCTGCAAGTGGCTGTGTTTTGCACGTGAATTATGATGCATTTTACTTGCTCTGTAACAATTCCCAAGTATGCTAACCAGGTTGGAAAAATCCTTAGGGACCAAAAGCAATGGCTTTGAAACCTCAAACACAGTGGGCTCCAAAGCAAAATCCCCAGCCCTCAACCCCTTTCAAACACATACTAATGTATAGGCCACCCCCACCAACCAGCTCCTTTCCACTTCCTGTCCCCAAATGAAGGTCTGCAGAGATACAACCATAAACCTCAGTACTTACCATATTAACTTCGGAAACCATATCAATGCTGGCGATGTCAATGTTCATTCCCACAGCCACAGGGGGACCTGTGAACCAAGATAACCAGTCACGTGACTTCCCAGAACTTCATTCATTCTCAGCAGAGTTGTCCCTGGGCACGGGGTATTCTGCCCCAAATCCCTCCCCCACTGCTCACCCTTATATTCTTCACTTCTCTGCTCTGTTTTAAAAAGAGTGCCCGGCACTCCTCTAGGAAATGCTCTATGGAACATGTACACATGTGCCCTCATGGAAGAGGGATTTCAATTCTATTTACATATATAGATGTCTCAGTATGAGAAAACACACAATTCACAGAAGTCAGAAGAACCAGTCTAGCCCAAGAGAATTTTTATATATTTCACTAAAACCCCCTCCTCCTCATTCTTTCCCACCCCCTCTTTGGGGTGCAGGTTTTAACTCTTTGAGCTTTGTAAGAATCTAAAGGAAAATTAAATGGGCATATCAGTGTATCTAAGGCTGCAGCAAGATATCCCTAGCCATTCTCCCACTTACCCTCCCTGCCTTTTAGCCCTCCCCAAACCCTTCCTTCCCACCACCCCAAACAGTGGGGCTTCCAGGTCTTGGATAATATCCAGACACCAGCCACTTTAAATCATTGCCAGAACTCTTCCAAAGTAGGCGGGCACAGGGGATTAATATCACTTTTCAACCAATTGCCTGCACATTTTGTTCTCAAAAATGTTCACGATGGCCTCCTGTAAGCCAGGTTCTCTGGGCATACCATTAACTAAACTTAAGAGGTTTGTATCTCAATGAAGCAGACAGTGAAGCAAAGGATTTCAGCACTGAAGCAAAAAGAGCAGCAGTCACCTATACACCCTAAGAGGGTCTCACTGAAAGACCATCTATGTGCTGAATAGCAACAAATCGGCTTAAGTTTGGATCACTTTCTCAATCTGGTAACACAGAGACACATTCGCTATACCACATGCAGCCAACAATGAGGGAGAGGGAAGACACAGCGCGCAAAGCTCACAAGACAGCTTAAGCTATAGCTGGGCTGTTTCTTTTTCCCAAGGCAAACCCATTTACCTCCAAAATCTGGTCTCAGACGAATGTCATAGCCTTTCAGGAGTCTATCCACTGTCTCTTTAACCAGAGACATATTACTAGGGTCATTGACACTAAAAAAAGAAAAGACAATAAACAGGCATCAATAAGGCAGCAGGCACAGCGTCTTCAGCATCTATCTTATCCTCACTACAGATCCCTGCTCACAGAGGTATGCAGACAGAGCCCTTCAAAGTGAAATGAAAAAGAGAAATGCTGGGCACACTTACCTCTGCGCACAGACAGCAGCGATTATTAAGGGGAATGACCAAATCCCAAAGTAACCCCTTTTCCGGACTCTCCACATCCCTTTAGTTTTTGATGGGATTGAGGTTTTCACTGAAGAGAGGAGATCCAACTTAGTCTGCCCAGTGCAGTAATTCTAATGTGAGGCGCATGCGCACGGTGTACCAAAACATCAAAGGGGCAGCGGCGGCTGCCTGGGACCGAGCAGATTTTCTGGCTAAGAAAAAAAAAAAAAAATTAAAGGGGAAAAAGGAAAAACACACACATATATATATATATATATATATATATATATATATATATATATATATATATATATATATATATATATATATATATA
>PITA01018885.1:0-39149 GCA_004023965.1 Spilogale gracilis | reverse complement strand
GAATTAGGTCACCTTTGTGCTTCTTCTGCCTCTGTAGACAGAGGCCTACATTAACTTAAATATTTCCAATAAAGGACAGCATTTGAACTCTCTCCATGTGTAACTTTCAAAATCTGAATCAACATTTATTAACGTCCTCCCCTGCTAGCTTCTATAAATGAAAATTACCTCTCCTTACCTCCCTCACTCATTCCACACATTTTGATCAAGTGCTAACCTTACTGAGTGCCAAGATCTGGGAATAATCTCTAGGAGCTCAGTCGCAGATCAATGTCTCAATAATTTTAGTCATTGACTAAAACTTTAAACTAACTTTGTTCTTGAAAGGAATTTCTAGTATTTTCAAAGAACCAGTGATGAAAATCAGTTCTTTTAAGTAATTATATAAAATCAGATAGCAGCAACCTTATTCTGAGAAAGAAGAATGGATTTTTGGGGTGCCTGGGTGGCTCAGTTGGTTAAGCGACTGCCTTCGGCTCAGGTCATGATCCCGGAGACCCGGGATCGAGTCCCACATCGGGCTCCCTGCTCGGCGGGAAGCCTGCTTCTCCCTCTCTCGCTCCCCCTGCTTGTGTTCCCTCTCTGGCTGTGTTTCTCTCTGTCAAATAAATAAAATCTTTAAAAAAAAAAAAAGAAGAATGGATTTTTGTTAATTCTAGAGCCAAGAATTAGCATATTATCATTTATTACAAAGGAGGTACACATACATCACCTATTTTTTTTTAAGATTTTATTTATTTATTTGACGGAGAGAGAGAGCGAGCATAAGTAAGCAGAGCAGCAGGCAGAGGGAGAAGGAGAAGCAGGCTTTCCACTGAGCAGGGAGCCTGATGTGGGGCTCGATCCCAGGACCCTGAAGGCAGCTGCTTAACCGACTGAGCCACCCAGGCGCCCCCATATATCACCTATTCTTAACAAATTCTTAGAGTAGTATCAATTATAGAAATTAGATTATCGAGGTCTTTTTTTTTCACTGCATACTGAAGGCTCCTTTATTACTTACATGCACACATAAAATAAACATTTGGAAATTATTATGGCAATTTCAGGAAATCTATTTTTCTTAGTAAGCCCAGTCCTTGTTATACCTTAGGAGGAAAATACAGTCATTGATTGTAAAATTCAAAAGAGAAATATTCACTTTAGATACTGGCCTTTACTGATGTTTCAGGAAGATAATGAGGATTTCTTAGCTTTGTAGTAATATAGAAGCGGAAATCTGGTGCGTATTCAATGATAGAGTCTCCAAGTCGGATACATGTACTCCCACCCTGCTTAAAGGTCTGTTTTAGTAGAAGAGGTTCCAGAATAGGATCTAGTTCTTCTCCAACATTTTCTAGCAACACTGGAGTAAAATCAGAAAAAGATGCCATGTTATTTTAAATATTCACTGTAAACATTCAATCCCCCAAATTCTCAGCCCCCAGATCACTGTTATTCATAGTTACCTATAAAATTATTTTTGTCTTCTGAGTATAAGGAAATAGTATCATAAAAAATAATTGGAGGCCTGCAGGATGGGCTGAGCTGGTGGGTCTACCTGGTCCTTCGGCATTATCCTTTCATATTTCCTGGCTGTAGTCCTACTCAGGGCTTCCTACCTGGTCTTCCATTCACTATGTACCCAAGTACTATGGCAGAGAAGTGTATCCGTCTGAGATACCAGAGAATAAACATTTCCAGTTGTAGTTATTTATATGGTTATATTTTTAATTATGAAAGTAACTCAAGCTTATTATAGAACATGTGGAAAAGTAGGAAAGAATCAGAGGCTGTTAGACTGAGTTGGCTCTAGTGCTATGGTGAGCTAAATCTAAGCTTATAAAGGTCATAAGGTAAAGTCAAATCAGAATCAAAATCCTAAGGATAACCAAATACAAGCAACCAAAGAGGTTTTAAGCTATTGCCAATCAAATAATTTCCTTTCTTTTCTCCCTACTTTCCCCAGCGCTGGTCGTGGAGCATCTTGACCACTTCCAATTTGGCAATGCCCAATTCCAACTAATATTTGCTCAAATAAACTCTTAGAATATTTACTATGGCTCAGCTTATCTTTTAAATAGTTTACATAATTGGCTCACACCCATATATGATTTGATAGAAAAATGACACAAAACTGTGGTAATTATGTGTTGAATAAATTTTTCTCTTCAGTGTTTTTATTAATCTTTTTCTATGCACAATTGAAACTAAACAATATATCTTATTTTGCTTGACATTCTACCATAAATATTCCAATTAAAACTAATAAACATGATTTTAGTTACTGTATACTAGTCTCATATTAATTTTATCTCATTTTTAAGTCAATTCTCTTAGTAGATATTTGGATTGTTTTCTGTTCTCAATATTATAAATACCACTGTGTACAAAAAGTTCGTGCTTAAAAATATTTTATGACAGCATTTTAGAAAGCGAATCCCTGCATGAAATATTAGTGATATTATTAAGACTCATGATACATTTGCCAAATTAGTCTTACATTTTGGTCTTTGGATCGCTATTGCAGCCAACCTTGAGTAATGGTGTTTTGTACAAGTCCTTTGAGGGCCTGTATGTGCAATCTTGCTGGGAAAGAGGGTGCTGAGCACATCCAGATGACAGGTATTTAAATTGCTATTGCCATTAAAATATAGACATACTCTACTTCCCAGAGGTTACGCCTGACTAAAAGAATTCCTAAAACTGTCTTGTCAATTTCCTTCACTGCCGAGATCTTAATTAACCAAAGAAGACATGTCAGATGATTTCAAAATTCATTTTCATTTTCTACTTGAATAAAATGATTATTTTTCATAGTTAAATAATATGAGTGCATTATCATGGATTAAATATATTCATCTATTATTTAGATTGCTTCCATTTTTTTATTGTTAATAATGCTACAGTGAACATCTTTTTGAATAAACCCTGTGTTCATCTCTGATTACTTAATCAAGCCAGAGTCCTAGAATTGTCATTAATTTAAAGGCTATTTATATTGCCAAATTACTTTCCTGAATGGCTGTAGAAATTTCAGAGTTGCAGTGAGCACTCTTTTTTTTCCCTTTTTAAACCTGTTTTTACATAATATTGTACTTATAAATGCCAGATACCATGTTGACATTTTATTTTCTCATCCTCAAATATGTTTTAAATATATATATATTTTTTTTTTGGACAGAGATCACAAGTAGGCAGAGAGGCCGGCAGAGAGAGAGGAGGAAGCAGGCTCCCCGCTGAGCAGAGAGCTGGTTGCGGGCCTCCATCTCAGGACCCTGAGATCATGACCTGAGCCAAAAGCATTAACCCACTGAGCCACCCAGGCGCCCTCAAATGTTTTAAATAACAGGAATTACTGTCACCGCATGTAGAGAAACAGGGACAAGGCAATGGAACTAACATTCCCAGTTAAATCAGCAGGTAAATGACAAAGCGGACACTGGAACTGAGCAGAGTGTCTCCTTCCACAGGTCCTCTAACCACCATGTGAGACGGCCAGCATTAAATACTGTATTCATGACTTGTACAACTTGAAAAGTAAAAAAAAATAGTTAAAACTTGTATTTAAGACTTGATATTTTAGATGCTCTTTGTCTAATTCCATTTTTCCCCTCTGGACATTGTCCATTAGTATACTGGCCCATTCTCCTATTGCATATGTTCTTTACGATTCAGTGTAGCTCCAAGTGATAAAAAAAAAAAAAACCCACAATGCTTGTGACATGAAATAGAAGGACTTTATATCTCATGTAAAGGGAGCCTGAGGTAACCTGTCCAGAGTTGAAAGGACAGTGTGTCTGAACTCTCAGAGATCCAAGTCGCAGCTATCTTGGTCCTTCGCTCTTATTATATGACTTTGATCTTTTTTGGCCAAAATGGCCTTTCAAGTGGCATCCACATTCCAACCATCAGAAAGAAAGAAATAAAAAAAAAAGAAAAGGAAAAATCATCCTTTAAGAAGATTTCCTGAAAATCACAAATGGCACTTCAACTGACATCTTGATGGCCAGAGCATAGTCACATGATCATATACAATCACAACAGAAGTTAGGAAATTTCTTAACTATGAATATAATGTTGCCCATGGAAACACAGGGGCACCCATAGTTATGGGGGAATAAATATCCTTCACTGTCATAAAGTGCTAGTTTTTAAAATTTTATTTGTATCTTTTAAAATTGTTGTAGCAAACTGCTCCCTCCTTGCCCATTTCCTGCTTTGTTTTCAAATTTGTTTACATTTCTTTTTACTTTTTTTTTTTTACTTGTAGAAATTTTCAAACCTTGGTCAGGGGCGCCTGGATGGCTCAGTTGATGGGGCACCAGACGGCTCGGGTCATGATCTCAAGGTTGTGAGATCGAGCCCTGCATCAGTCTCTGAGCTCAGCACTGAGTAGGCAGGGGCTTTGGAGGATTCTCTGCCTCCCTACCACCCTGTCCACTCATGCTACCTCTTAAACATAAATAATAAAATTTCTAAAAATTTTTTTCAATTTCAAGCATTGTTCAAAAGTAAAAAGAACAGTATACTGAAACTGATATATAAATCATCCAGCTTTGAATTCTTTCATTTCTTCCTCACCTCACCCTGGATTATTTCCAAGCTATCATAAAACTTCACCTTCAGATATTTGACTAAGTACCTCTGAAAGACAAAGACTCTTCTTAAAAAATTGCCACAGCTGGGGCGCCTAGGTGGTTCAATTGGTTAAACATCCAACTCTTGATTTCTGCTCAAATGATCTCAGTATTGTAAGATGGAGCCCCACACAGACTCCCAGCTCAGAGGGGAGTCTGCTTGAGATTTTCTCTCTCCCTCTGCCCCTACCTCTTCCTATTTTCTCTGTCTCTAAAATAAATAAATCTTTTAAAAAATTGCTACAGCTTTAAAAATTATCAATTCAAAATTTTATCAAATATATGGCAAGGAATATATTTCCACATTGTCTTAAAATATTTTATTTCAACTTTAAAAAATTTTTAATTTATTTTTTAATAAGCTCCACATACAACATGGAGTGCAAACTTACAATCTTGAGATCAAGAATCATGCTCTACCAACTGAGCTAGCCAAATGCCCAACTTAAAATATTTTGATTACAGTTTGATTGGTTAAACTGGATACAAATAAGTTCCATAAATTATAATTGCCTGATAGTCTTTTAAGTTCAATGTTTCTTGGCTTAAGCTTATAAATTTTTAGAGTCAAATCTATTAATCATTTTATCAAATGTGTATTATCTTAGAAAATTCTTTCTGAAAGATAAGTTAGTTATTCCCCTATGTTCTTTTAGCATTTATGTCTTCTATTTTTTATCTTTCATATTTAATTCTTTAGTTCATCTAGAACATATTTTGGTGTGAGGTAAGACTCTGACTTAATACGTTTTTCCACAAAACCACTTTTTCAATACCATTTGCTGAATAACCTATCATTTTTCCCTTGGTTCATAACACTTACTTTATAATGCATTAAAGGATTACATGTATTAAAATTTATTCCAGAACTTATTCCAGTTAATTGCAAACTCACTCTTCTGAATTTTTATTGGCTTTTTCATTTCTTTCTTCTGGGTTAACTTAGCATTATTTCTAAAACATATATTTCTGAAAGAGTTGACATGTTTATAACATTTAATTTTCTTATCAGACCAAATGAGATGTACTACTCAAATCTCTGTTTTTCTGTGAAGTTTTGTCATTTTTTTTTTACTATGTATTGTTAAAGCCATGCTGTTTTTATTTTTTGTTTTGTTTCCTATTCATTGGTTGACTAGTAGAATTACTACACACTCAACTTTTTCTCAGCTGTTATATTTATTTTTTTATTTTTTTTTAAGATTTTATTTATTTATTTGACAGAGAGGAAACAAAGCCAGAGAAGGAACACAAGCAGGCGGAGTGAGAGAGGGAGAAGCAGGCTTCCTGCCGAGCAGGGAGCCCAATGTGGGCTCGATCCTGGGTCTCCAGGATCATGACCTGAGCCGAAGGCAGTTGCTTAACCAACTGAGCCACCCAGGCGCCACCTCAGCTGTTATTTTTAAATATCGTTTTTGGAATATATCTACTTCATAATAGATTTTTTACCTAATTTTCTTTGATTTTCTAGATAAAATATCTACAAGTATTGCTTCCTCTTTCTAAATGTTATTGCACTCTCATTGTTTATTTTATTGCACTGAAAAGAACTTTCCTAATAATAAGAGACAGCAGTGATACTAGATACCAACTTCTCATTTTTATTTTTACATGATCAGATTTTTAAAATCTATTATTTTCTAGAATATTAACTGGAAATTCTTTTTGTGAAATGTCATAATATTTAAATTTTGCTTAGTTGTCTCAACTTTTATTAATAACAATTTTTAGAATAAAATCTTTATTTTTCCCTAAAAATATACAATATCAGCCCCTACACCAATTTGTTTCTTATTTTAAAATGGAATTAAGTGTGACTATATGAATATGTATGAGTCTCTTTCAAAGCTAAAATACATATTATAAAACAAATATTATAGACTTGATTCTTTTTCTTGAAAGTGAAAGTGTATTCCTCACTAACAGAATCAAGTCTTATGCCTGTTTTCTGTAGCATCCTGATTTCAAAGAAATCTGTTCCCAGAATTGAGTATTTACTACATTATAAAAGTCTAAGTGAAAAATCAAAAGTACTCTAAACTTAAACAGGAAAAAGAACAAAAATCTATAGGTACATAATTGCCACAGAATGCTATCCTTAATTTAACTATTTTGACTCCACTAACTTTTGATTAGATCAAAATATGTTTTATGTTAAAATATAGGAGCAAAAATTAATGAGAGGCTTTTCTTCATATTTCTATCATCAAAGTTAACAATATATTGGTTGATGTAAAAACCCTTCATCACTTCCAAATGCCAGCTCATCACAGTATTTGCAAACCTAGTGGGAAACCAAATTGGAGACCAAATGCATGCTGCTAATCTTTAGAGTAAGGCAGAGCATCTCACTAAAAACAGTTATCCTTACTAAGAAAAATATAAAGGAAACCCAAGTATTCCTTTCATATATAATTTTCACTTAGGACAGCAATTGATATCAGGGTTTTTTTTTAAATTATGAATTATCTACATTATTCCGTTAGATTTCAGATTGATATAAAAAAAAAGTTCTGTGGGGGCACCTGGGTGGCTCAGTTGGTTGAGCGACTGCCTTCAGCTCAGGTCATGATCCCAGAGACCTGGGATCGAGTCCCACATCGCGCTCCCTGCTTGGCTGGAAGCCTGCTTCTCCCTCTCTCACTCCCCCTGCTTGTGTTCCCTCTCTGGCTGTGTTTCTCTCTGTCAAATAAATGAAATCTTTAAAAAAAGATAAAAAAAAATTCTGTGTATTATATTCAACAGTGTAGCATATTGCATCCAGAGGAGATTCAACCATTTCGAACCACCTACTGGGAACTCTCCAAGAGCTTGGAGGTGAGAAGCAAATAGATATGTACATAATAATAAGGTCAATAGCAGAAATTTGTAAGAACTTCATTATTGGCATTTCATTGGAGAGGTAGAGATGTAGATGTCACAGGAAGAGAGGTGCTTGAGTGTATCTTAAAGGATGAACTTAAACGAATTCACCAAGTAGATGGAAGAGCACAGAAAGCCAATCGATATAAAGCGATGCCAGGTCATACTACTCCCTCTTCCTGTGTACCCTATCCTCCTGTGTTCTGAGTCTCATCACACATGTAATCTCGGTCTCCCTCTTGAAACCAATAAGCTCCAAAACAGCAGAGACCAAGTCTTTTTTGTTCATGCTATGTTTTCAGCGGCATGTGGTAGTTGCACATCAAATATTTGTTAGGTGAATGCAAGAACAAGAAAATGAGCAAGGAGAGAAAAATTAAACCAGGAGTAGTTTTTTTTTTTCCCTTCAAGATTTTATTTATTTATTTGACAGACAGAAACACAGCTAGAGAAGGAACACAAGGCAGGGGAGTGGGAGAGAGGGAAGCAGGCTTCCCAACGGGCAGGGAGCCCGATGCAGGGCTTGATCCTAGAACTCTGGGATCATGACCTGAGCTGAAGGCAGATGCTTAACGACTTGAGTCACCCAGGTGCCCTATAAACCAGGAGTAGTATTGCATATCAGACACAAGAGGGTAAAGAAAGCAAAGTGCTAGGAGATAAAGGGAAGGCAAGCTCGTGTAGGACAGATACTGCTCTTAAAGCAAAGATTTTTTTTTCATGGAATTAATGCAAAGTTATTCAGAGATTTTTCTACACAAGTTGATTTTTTTTTTAATTTATCTTATTTTTCCAGCTTTATTGGTGGTACAAATTGATTTATCAGAAAAATTTATATGACTAATATTCTATGCATACCTTATTCATGATGTAGCTAATATAAATGTTTATTTTCTAGAACATGGCTTTCAAAATTTTTTTGTAAGCAGTAGGATGCTTTTTTTTAAAAAAGGATATTATCTTAAAACTTAATATAAACAAAGAAAAGGGAGGCCTGCTCTGGCTGAAGCAGAAAACCTCTGCCTTCTCCACCCACGCTGCCAGCAAGGGATGATGAATCAAAAGCCACTGTTCTTGAATTGGCCAATATCTAAAATAATTTTTAAATGGAAGTCTGCTTATGTTTTAAAACTAACAGTAACCAATTCTTTTACTTGAAGTTCCGATATAAAAATAGGTATAAAATCTGCCATCTGTTACATTCTATAATAGCCTTAAACTTGTAACTTTTCTCTAATGACTAATGTTAGAAGGTATTGTAAGTGATTACTATCCATTTTTTAAGAAGTTTGTCCCCCAAAGTAGGTTAAAGCAACTGCAAGGGGCCCGTAGGCACTGGACAAAGGCAGAGGTCTTAGGGACTAGTTTCAGCACTGCCCTTTACTGGGGATATAATCTCGGTTAAGCCATGTAACTAACATTCTCTAGCACCTCACTTACTTTGTTGATAAAATGAAGTGGTTGCAATTACCTCTGGGTTTCGTATTTTTATGGGCACAACTCCAAGTAAGAAATATATTTTAAATTTTGATCAAGCATATACATACATATGCACATAAAACTTCAAAAATTTCATGAGCTAATGCTTACCTGGACTCCATGCTATGCAGCTTAATATATTCTATTCTTTTTTTATGGCATTTCATTGAAAAATGCTGGTCATGACCCAGCTAAAAGTTGATTTTCTCTCCACAGTTTGGAAACCTCTACACTGATTGTCTCCATGGCCCTTTCTTCTCTAAAATTATGGAACACTAACATCAAGATCCATGACTGAGACTGCAGAATCTCAGAAAGTCAAGCATGTGGTAGATGCTAAATGACCGTTCATTTATTTTTACTCTATCAAGGAAATCTGACTAAATGAATCAAGTAATTTTAATTAAAATATTTAAGGTAACAATTCTTTCAAGAAATTTTCCCTATTTCTCTGAATTCTCATAAGCATCTATGCCTTTTATTATGCTAATATAATTAAATGTAATAGCAATATAACTAAAAGAGAATATGCATACACAAAATAGTAAATCTCCAACTAAGAAACAACATATATTGAATTTATCAGACACTATCATAAGTACCCAAAGCACAGTAACTCATTTCCTTACACTATCTGGTCAAAGTACAAATGGGGAAACTGAGTCTCAGATCACTGAATTAAACCAAGAGTAACAGAGGCAGGTATTCTAATTCCAGAGCTAGTGTACTTGCCCATAACAGCATAGTGGTTCTAATAAGGTTAGTGACATATGTACACTCTCTATGTTTATTACAGTTAGTTATACTATTATACTATGCATATTATCTATACACACCATATATTGTCTGATGCCATTAAACAAGCAAGATATTTGAGAGTAGAGATGTTTGCCCTTTCCTGTGACACCTCTATCACTACATTCTAACACTAGTTGGATGAATGAAATATTATTTGCAAGTATGTCTGTGTGTCCATATACAAAAACACAGATTTTGTAGGTAGACTTAGTTTTTTCATTGCATGTGTATTCTAATCAAACCTAAAATTTACAATATTTTAAAGATTAGCCCATTATTAATATGCAAAAAATAAAATGTCTGTAAGACTACCTGACTGATAACATTTGTTATCATTCTTCCAAGCAGTATTATCTCTAATAGCAACTGGGATTTACTAAACTCTTCCTAGGGATAAATATGTTGTAGTTTCATAATGTTTGCATGTATTTATTTGGCCAATAGTCAAAATTTGGTAGGTAACATAGACTTAAAATGTGACAACCCCAGTTTACTCAAATCATAAATATTTTGTTTTGACAAATGTGACATGTGCATGGAGCTTTACTGAAAAATCTGTGTCGTGTTTCTAATCTCTCCATTGTGGCAGATAATAGTCAGCCATGCAAAATGTGTATTCACTTGTCTGCCACTTTGATAGGACAATCGGAGGAAGAATAAATACACAATTGGACTAATGCTGTGTTAAAATACTTCTGGCATATCAAGTGGCCCTATTAATTGCCAAAGTGGAGTTATAACAAGCACTAAAGAATGGCAAAGCACAGACAAAAATGAAAATGGTTACATTAGAGGATGCATCACAAGGGAATCTTGGGACAAAGAAAACAACCTAACCAATGAGAACAATAGTCTCTCAAGTTCCTGTAATCATCAATAAGTAATGAAAAATATAACAAAGTCATTTTTTTACTGAAAATGAGTCTGGGGGCACCTGGGTGACTCAGGTGGTTAAGCGACTGCTTTCAGCTCAAGTCATGATCCTGGAGACCCGGGATCGAGTCCCACATTGGGATTCCTGCTTGGCAGGAAGCCTGCTTCTCCCTCTCTCAGTCCCTCTGCTTGTGTTCCCTCTCTAGCTCTGTTTCTCTCTGTCAAATAAATAAATAAAATCTTAAAAAAAAAAAAAAGAACATGAGTCTGACACAATATTTTTTTTTTTTAAAGAGAAAACCTACATCCTTTGGAGTTAATTGTGCCTTCTCTAGGCATTTCCTAATGTACACTAATTATTCACATACTTACCAGGGGTACCAAACTGGATGCAATTTTCCAGAGTCCTAACATAGTCAGGATCATTTAATTTAATCAGATGAAGACTATTGGTTTTTTCCATGTTTTTGATCCATTTATTAGCCTGACCTTGAGGATCTATCATTAGAGGCCATCTTCTTGCATTCCTGGAGGAGGGAAGAAAGACAATGCAGGCCAAGTTATGATTTGTCTCTAGGCTACTTAGTCAGGCACACATGACTTTCTTATAGTTAATGCTTTACAGTAATGTTTTACTTTTTTTTGAAGATTTTATTTATTTATTTGACAGAGAGATCACAAGTAGGCAGAGAGGCAGGCAGAGAGAGAGGAGGACGCAGGCTCCCTGCTGAGCAGAGAGCCCAATGTGGGCCTCGATCCCAGGACCCTGAGATCATGACCTGAGCTGAAGGCAGAGGCTTTAACCCACTGAGCCACCCAGGCGCCCAATGTTTTACTTTTTAACTTATTATGAGAAACTATGATCTTAGAGCAGAGACATTTAAATTGAGCAGGTTATTAAAATGACAGCTCTAAAAAATTCACCTGGCAAACAAGCTTTTTTGCTCCATTTTGGAAAATCACAATTCTCTAAACGTTACATTTTTGAAAACAAATTTGCTGCTCTTTCTAGTTAATTCAATTAATTAACTATCAAGAATACTGCAAGTCAGGGGGCGCGTGGGTGGCTCAGTTGGTTAAGCGACTGCCTTCGGCTCAGGTCATGATCCTGGAGACCCGGGATCGAGTCCCACATCAGGCTCCCTGCTCGGCGGGAAGCCTGCTTCTCCCTCTCTCACTCCCCCTGCTTGTGTTCCCTCTCTGGCTGTGTTTCTCTCACAATGAACAATACCCATGTTCACACTATTCCTTTGTCCTAAATGTACTTCTTCCTCATATGTGACAAATAAATAAAATCCTTAAAAAAAAAAAAAAAGAATACTGTAAGTCAGGAAACTCCAGTTCTTCACTAGGTCCTGCCCTTCATTAATTACTCCTGTGACCCTGAACAAGTCACCTCCATTTCTTGGCTTCGATCTGCTATCATTTGTACAAGAGGGAAAGAGAAAGGATTGAGACATCATCTCTCTCTTTAAAATCCAGACCATTAAAGATATAATGGTTAAAAAAAAAAAAAGTGAAGAGCTAGATTTTGATCATCTAGACTTCTTGGACCCTGAACTGTTAACACAGCTATCGACCCAGGATTTCTTTAAAACACTTGTATATTTGATGTCATATTTGGAGTTCATTACATATTCGTGAGCTTCCTAACCGAGAGAAATATATTCTCTGAAAGTCAGTTTTTGCATTGTGGGTGAGCTCATACTTCCTGCTATATTCTCACTTCCCTCTTTGATGGTAAGAACAGAGCAGTAAACCATGAGGCAGCCAGCTCATCTTCCAGGGTGCTGTGGGGTCAAACAGAGTCAGCCAAAATCCTCCATCACCAAATGGTATCCAACCATCTAGCTCTCTGCCTTGTGTGAAATGGAATCAACATTAAGATTACTGTTCTTAACAAAAGTTTCAGTAAACTTCACAAGCCATAATTTTGGCCACATTCCTACAGATACTGTCAGACTCTTCAAAAGTGAGCACAGAAAAAGTATACAGATTGTTTGAAGAATGAAAGGAGAAAATAAAAGGTGATTGGGGCAAAAACAAAGCAAAACAATGTGGGGCTGAAAATTGTTTCTTTGATTTTATCTCATTGTAATATGAATTTAGAATTTTATTAGATAATCTGTCACAAATGAAGGTAATCATGCTTTTTAGCATTTAAGTTAGAACCTGGCATGAAACACATAGCTTATATTATAAAGAAGAAAGTTTAGTCCTCCAATATTAGCATTAGACAATGTGATGGTCAGTTGAAAATGAATGACTCCCTCTTCTTTCTGTTGCTTTCACAATTTTTAACCACAATACCCATGTTCACACTATTCCTTTGTCCTAAATGTACTTCTTCCTCATCCTTTCCTGTTCAATTCCTACTCAAGTTTCAAGGTCAGCTCAAATGGTATGAAATACACAAAGTACCACAGACTGTCTTAACAGAAATTTATTTTCCCACGGTTCCGGAGGCTGGCCAAGATCAAGGTGCTGGCACAGTTCTCTTGCTGTACCCTCATGTGGGCCCTCTCTCTGTGTGTGCATTCCTGGGATCTCTGATTATAAGGCTACCAGTCCTGTTGAATGAGGGCTCCACCCTTAGGAGCTCACTTATCCTTACTGACCTCCTTAAAGGCCCTGTCTCCAAATAGTCACATTAGGGGTAATATAGTCAGCATATGAATGAGGGAGTGGATAATTTAGTCCATACCATAATGTTAATTATATTTAGTAAGAAGTGAGACCAAAAGAGTAGTATAATATCTTAAATGTAATCAACTAATAAAAAGAGAACCATATCCATAAGGGAGTAAGAAGGAAAATTAGAAAGAAATAAAACTTATAAATATGTAAGCTTCATTCTGTCACATTTTAGAAATATTTTTAAGTTGGGAGGATTATATGTGTTAGCATTTATGCTTCCCTAAAGAAACTGAATGACTCACTCTTCCTTCTGTTGCTTCCACAATTTTTAACCACAATACCCATGTTGACACTGTTCCTTTGTCCAAAATACACTTCTTCTCACTCTTTCATGTTTAAGTCCTACTCATGTTTCAGGGTCAGCTCAAATGTTATGCAATACACAAAGCCATCTTGGTCCCTTTTCTCTCTAACCTCTTTATCAGCTCATCTGTATGACATTTATGATCCTCTCATAAAATGATCATATTCTATTATGGCAATTTTGTGATTTGTTAATGGCATCACTCATCTAAATTGGTTATTCTTTGAGGTAAAGGTCCACAGTGATTCTTCTTCATCCTTTTCCCTAGATCAAATAAAGTGCAATAAGCCACTGGAAGATAAACAACAAAAAGAATCTGGCAAATATACAGGTTAATGTATTCTAAAAACAGGCATTTTCTAAGTGGTCATCCCCGCATGGGGAATACCAGGCCAAAGAACACCATCTCAATTTGGAGGAAAGGATTCTAGTGCTGACTAACCTGGTCTAAGTCTGTCATAACCTTTCTCTTTGACTGATTATAATGAAAAGTTCTGGATAAAATACAAAATTTTACTTACAGATTCTAAAAAGCAAATAGTAAGAACCGAATGGGAGGAAAGTTAAAACCTGAGGAATGACCAAGAAGAGAGTAATGATTTTCTTGTGTGTCTGTCATCGTTGTTTTTTCCTTTCTAACTTCTGGCTTTGGTCAAAGAACAGGCCTAATGGGGGACCTGGGCAGTAGGCCCAGGTAGCAAAATTCAAAGTAGAAGACAGAAAATGGTTGTGTTTGAGCCAGACAGTGGGGAGTGGGGGCAGAGGAATCTCTTTTTTCTTCTGCCTGTCTGTGCAGTCCACCCCAGCCACAGAACTGTAATCCCATGAAGAAGCATGAGTAGTGCAGGTACTTTGTACACTAAGAGACCAGTCTCTCTGGATAACAGCTGGGCAAAGAGGCCTGTGCCGTGCATGGTAGGTAAGGCTGATTTAGTCTGCTCAGGTTGTTACAACAAATGGCCATAGACTGGGCTTAAATAACAGACATTTTCAGAGTTCCAGAGGCTGGAAAGCCCAAGAATCAAGGTCCTAGCAGATCCAATGATTGCTGAGGGCCTCCTTCTGGCTTGTAGATGGAGTTCTTCTTGCTGCCTCTTCACATGGCAAAGAGCAGAGCCATCATCCTTCTGTCTGTCTCTCTCTCTTTGTCTCTTTTGAAAAGATTTTATTTATTTATCTGACAGAGAGAAACAGAGCTAGAGAGGGAACACAAGCAGGGGGAGTGAGAGAGGGAGAAGCAGGCTTCCCATCGAGCAGGGAGCCGAATGCTGGGCTTGATCCCCTTAACGACTGAGCCACCCAGGCACCCCCCTCTGTGTCTCTTAAGGGCATTAATCCCATTCAAGACTCCATTCCCGGGGCACCTGGGTGGCTCAGTTGGTTAAGCCACTGCCTTCGGCTCAGGTCATGATCCCGGAGACCCAGGATCGAGTCCCACATTGGGCTCTCCGCTCAGCGAGAAGCCTGCTTCTCCCTCTCTCCCCCTCCTTGTGTTCTCCCTCTGGCTGTGTTTCTCTCTGTCAAATAAATAAAATCTTAAAAAAAGAAAAAAAAAAGACTCCATCCTCATGTCCCAGTAACCTCCCAAGGCTGCCCTCCAAATGCCATCACAATGGTGACTCGGGCCTCAACATATCAATTTGGTAGGCACAAAGATTTAGTCCAAAGCAAAGGGTACCCCAATATTTCCTTTTACCCTCTTGCCACTTTGTCCCAAGTATGGACACATGTTGTATGAAAGTGGGAAGCTGACACTCTGAGGAAATGCCATTATTTTGGACAGAAAAATACAAAGAAGTGGGTCCCTGGGACAAGGAAAGTAGGGGAGAAGTTCTGGAGGAGACAGACCCAAAGAAAGAATTCCCTAATTCAGATACAAGTTCTGAGCACACTACCAAGGTGTTCAGGTGTAAAACACATCCAAAGAAGCATAGCAGAGGCGTTGGGCTATGATATAAACCCAAGTCCCAGACCATCTCCTGAGTAATGCATGCTGAGACGTCTACCTAGACAGCATAGCAAAGACTTTTATTTATGACCTGACAGTGGAAACATCATCCACAGGAGGAAAGCAGGTGAACCTAGTGAAGTTGTTTGACTACTAAAACAAAAATTAGTCTTATCTTGAACATTTTAATAAGAACCAGAATCTTATTTTCAAAAGGTCCAGGACAATCCAAAATTACATGACATACAAAGAGTCAGAATATGACTAATTCTCAAAGAAAAATCAAGATGCCAGAATTACTAGAAAAAACTTCAAAGCAGTTATTACAAGCAACCTCCACAAGGGAAGGCAAACATTAAAAAATAATAATGATAAATGGACGGGGCTCCTGGGTGGCTTAGTTGGTTAAGCATTGACTCTTGATTTCTGCTTAGGACATGATCTCATGAGCCAGGAGACTAAGTCCCACAGAGGGCTCTGTCCTGAGTGGGGGAGGATGCTTGAGATTCTTTCTCCCTCTCTCTCTGCCTCTCTCCCAGATTGAGTGCTTTCTCTAAATAAATAAAATCTTTATAAATAAATAAATAAATGGAAAGGGAAGTATGCTCAGCAGAGGAATAGAAAAAAATAAAAGGACCAAAAGGAAATTTTAGAACTGAAAAATATCTGAAATAAGAATTCCAGTGTAAAGGGCACCTGGGTGGCTCAGTCGTTAAGTGTCTGCCTTCGGCTCAGGTCATGATCCTGGAGTTCCAGGATTGGCCCCGCATCGGCTCCCTGCTCTGCGGGGAGCCAGCTTCTCCCTCTCTCCTTCCCCCTGCTTGTGTTCCCTCTCTAGCTGTGTTTCTCTCTGTCAAATAAATAAATAAAATTTAAAAAAATTCCAGTGTAAGAATTCAATAGCAGAAAGGAGATGAGAGAAAAGCAGTGATCTTAAAGATAGATGCATACAAAATCCAACCTGAACACTTAAAGGGGGAAAAAAAACAAATAAAACAAACAGAGCCTCCAAAGCCTGTGAGAAAATATTAAGAGTTTAATATTCATGTGATGCAGTCCCAGGAGAGGAGAAAGAGAAGAGGAGAATACAGAAAACATATTGAAAAAATAATGACTAAAACTTTCTCAAATTTGGTGAAATGCATAAATTTACAGTTTCACAAAGCCGAGCAATCCTCAAAAAAGGGAGAAACTAAGAAACAAAAACAAAAATAAAACACATAAAAATACACACACGCCCAGATACACTATAATCAAACTGTTAAAAACCAACATTTTGAAAGAATATTTTTGAACGTAGCCAGAAAAAAGTAATATATTACATACAGAGGATAATTATTCAAATGACTGCAGATTTCACCTCAGAAATCATAGAGCCAGAACACATTAGAATATTCTTAGTAGAATGAAAAAAACTCTCAACACAGTACTCTATATCCACTAAAAATATCCCTCAAGAATAAAGGCAAAATAAAGACATTCTCGGATCAAGGAAACTACGAAAATTGCTCTGCCGGCAGATATACTCTAAAAAAAACTCCAAAGTTCTTCACTCTGAAGGGAAACAATACCACAGTAAATTTTAGAAAGAAAGAAAGAACAATGAAATGGTAACTATAATAGACTTTTTCTCCTCTTAATTTCTTCTAAATACATATAAATATTGAAACAAAATACATTAAGTTGGGGGGAGCTTCAAAGCAGACAGACATAATACATATGACCGCTATAACATAATCAGGGGAATGTAAAGGAGACCTGCATGATTGCAAGCCTTCTACATTTTAATTGAAGGGGTAAAATATTATCTCTAAGTAGACAGAAAAATTTGTACTAAAAAATAATGCAAAGCATTACAGTGAAAATGGAATCCTAAGGATTGTGGATTATTTGAATAATCCAATAGAATGAGAAACTGAGCAACAAAAATCAGAGGAAAAACAGAAAAGAAAAATAATAAAATGATAGATCTAAATTCAATTATACCAACCACATTAAATATGAAGTTGTTTAAACATACTAATTAAAGGAGAGAGATTATCAGTTTGGAAAAAATATAAACTCTATATAATCTGTCTACAAGATACAGATACTTTAGATACAGTAATATATTTAGACTAAATGAAATCATGGTAAAAGATACTAATCAAAAATAAAAAAAACACTAATCAAAAGAAAGCTGAATTGTACATAGACTGCAGAAGAAGAAAAATGATTAGAGATAAAGAGAGACATTACGTAATAATAAAAGGGTTAATTTATTATGAAAACATAATAATCCCTACACATCTAAAACAAAGCTCCAAAACACATGAGGCCAAAACTAATAGAACTGAAGGGACAATAAGAAGACAGCAAATTAACAAGGATATGGAAGTTGTGAACAATACTATGACACAACTCAGCTTAACTGACATTTGAAGCACCCTCTACCTATTAATAGCAAAATAAATATTTTTCAATTATACATGAGTATACATGGAGCATTCACAAAGACAGACCTTATTTATAACAGAAAACAAACTTAACAAATTTAAAACAACTGGAATCATACACTGTATATTCTCTGAATATAATGCAATTAAGTTACAAATTAAAAAATAGCAGAAGATACCTTAGCAGAAAATTTATCAAATATTTGGAAATTCATGTATTTTAAAAGACTGAAAAAGAGGAAGTCTCATAAGAAATTAGAATATATTTTAAAGGAAATAAAAATACAGCATATCAAAATGTGTAAAAGCACAAAAGGTAAAGCAGTGCTTTGTGGGAAATGTACAGCAGTAAATGCATAGATTAGAAAAGAAGAAAAATCTAAAATCATTAATTTCAGCTTTCACCTCAGGAAATCACAGAAAGAAGAGTAGTTTAGGCCAAAAACAAGCAAAAGAAAAGAAAAAATATTAAAGCAGAAGTCAATAAATTGAAAACCAAAAAGATAGGGAAAACCAATGAAATGAAACTCTTATTCTTAGACAGGATCTGGAAAATTTATCAAACTATAGCTAGACCGATCAAGAAAAGCAAAGAAAATGCTAATTACTGATATCAGGAATGATAGAGAAGATTATCATTATAGAGCCTGCAGAGATTAAAAAGATGGCAAGGGAATACCACAAACAATTCTATGCCCATAAATTTGACAATTTAGTTGAAAGGAACCCATATCTTGAAAGACAGAAACTACCAAAATTCACTTAATAATAGTAACTTGAATTTTCTTTAAGATAACTTCAACTCTTCTAAAACTGAAATCATAGAAAACATCTCCCAACAAAGAAAGTTCCAGGCACAAATAGTTTCTTTGGTTATTTCTGCAAAACATTTAAGGAAGAGATAATTCTACATAATCTCTTCCAGAAAACAGAATGGAAGAAAACAATTTCCAATTTGTTTTATGAGGTCAGCATTACCTTGATAATGAAATTGTATAGACATTTAAATAAAAGAAAACACATAGCAATATCCCTCATGAACAGGAAAATCTTTAACCAAGTATCAGCAAATTGAATCAGAAATATATAAAAAGGAGAATAAATGAAGATGAGGTAGGGTTTACCCTGAAAAAGCAAGTCTAGTCAAACATTCAAAAAATCAAAAAGTACAGTTCACCATATTAACAAATTAAATTTAAAAAATATATCTCAATAGACGTACAACAAGCACTTGACAAAATTTAACATGCATTAGAGACTAAAACCTTCAAACTAGGAACAGAAGAAATTTCCTTTAACCGAAAAATAGGATGTACAAAAAAATCCTAGAGCTGATATAGTACATCATAGTGAAACACAGTGAAAGGCTAATTCATTTCCGCTAAGATTAGGAAAAGGCAGCAATGTGCAATTTCATCTTCCCTATTCAACATTATATTAGCCAGTGTAAATTATATTTGTATAACAAGTATTCTTACACTTGCCAAAAAAAAAAAGTCCTTGACAGTATAATAAGCCAAGGAAAAGAAACAAAAGGCATGATACTGGAAAATAGGAAATGAAACTGCCTCTATTTGTAGAGCGTGCCTCTATACAATACCCTAATGAATCCATATAAAAGATCCTAGAACTAACAAATGAATTTATCAAGGTCACAAGGTAAATGGTCAATATCCAAAAATCAATTGCTTTTCTAATATTAGCAATGAAAAACTGAATACACTTTTAAAAAGTACCATTTACAATAGCACACAAAAATTAAAAAGTACTGGATATAAATCTAACAATGAAATACTGATGGAAGAAATCAAAGGAGAGCTAAAAAACCAGAGATATGATATAAAGTTTCTGTACAATGAAAGAAACTATTAACAAAACAAAAAGGCAGTCTATGGAATGGAAGAAGATACTGCAAATGACATATCAGATAAAAGGTTAGGATCCAAAAATCTTTAAAGAACTTATTAAATTCAACACCCAAAAAACAAATAATCCAGTTCAGAAATGGACAGAAGACATGAATAGACATTTTCCAAAGAAGATACGCAGATGGTTAACAGACACATGAAAAGATGCTCAACATCACTCATCAAAATCATGATGAGACACCACCTCACACATCAGAATGGCTAAAGTTAACACAGGAAACAACAGAAATTGACAATAATGCTGAGAAAGGGGAACCCTCTTGCACTGTTGGTGAGAACGCAAACTGGTGCGGCCACTGTGGAAAACAGTATAGAGGTTCCTCAAAAAGTTTAAAATAGAACTACCTTATGATCTTGTAATTTCACTATTAAGCATTTACCTAAAGGTTACAAAAATACAGATTCAAAGGGACGCAAGCACCTCGATGTTTATAACAGCATTATCAACAATAACCAAATTATGGAAAGAGCACAAATGTCCATCTACTGATGAATGGATAACGAGATGATGTGTATGGTGTGTATGTGAATACACACACACACACACACATATACACATACACGAATACTACTCAGACATCAAAAGGAATGAAATCTTGCCATTTGCCAACAATGTGGATGGGGCTAGAGTGTACTATGATAAGTGAAATAAGGCAGAGAATGACAATATCACATGTGGAATTTAAGAAACACAACAGATGGACATATGGGAAGGGAGGAAAAAAAAAGAGAGACACAAACCATAAGAGACGCAATGATAGAGAACAAACTGAGGGTTGCTGGAAGGGAGCTGGGCAGGGGATGGGCTAAATGGGTGATGGGGATTAAAGAGGGCACTTGTGATGAGCACTGGGTGTTATATGTAAGCAGTGAATCACTAAACTCTATTCCTGAAGCCAGTATCACACTCTATGTTAACTAGAATTAAACAAAAATTTTTTAAAAAAGAAAAAATTTAAAAACAGAGAAATATTGTATTTATAGATGACTTATTGTCAATTTTTCCCAAATTGATATATAGATTCAATGCAGTTCCAATCAAAATCCCAGCAAGGATCTTTTGTAGATATTTAAAAACCAATTCCAGAATTCATAATGAGAGGTTAAAGAAGAGAGATGACAATTTTGAAAAAGAAAGCAAAGTTTGAAGACATGTAATCTAACTTTACGACCCAGTATAAAGCTATACTAATCAAGGCAATGTGGTTTTTGCATCAAGGCAGACAAATACATCAATAGAACAGAATAGATAATCCAGAAACAGACCTACATATATTTGGACAACTGACTTTCAACAAAGATGTAAAAAGAATTCAGTGGAAAAGGGTAATGATTGCAAACATGTGCTAGAATGATGTGAATGCGCACACACACACACACACACACACAGAGTACTATCTCTCTCTGTATATTTATACACATAGAGATGTTATTCCATACCCAGTTAACAATTATATGGAACTTATTTTTCCCCCCAAAAAACCCCCAATGTAACATATTTTTTTTTTTATTCAAAAGCAGGACAATGTTGTGACTTCAATTGTTTTTTTTTTTCTTTTAAAGCAAATTTTACTTTTAAGATTTATTTATTTTTGAGAGAGAGAGGGAGCAGAGGCTGGAAGAGGGAAAGTGGAGAGGGAGAGAAAGAGGGAAAGAATCCAGCAGACTCTGCACTAAGCACAGAGCCCTGAGCAGGGCGGGATCTCACCACCCATGAGATCAAGCTTGACCTGAGCTGAAACCAAGAGTCGAACACTCAACTGACTGAGCCATTCAGGGACCCTTTAAAGCAAATTTTGCTTTTAAAGATTAGAGCTTCTATAGAATAACATATCAAACAAGTAAAATCTCAAAGGAGATCTCAGGGTAAGTAAAGAATATATGGGGGTTTTAATAACAATTATTGTTGAGAGCTATATGCAACGCACATTGGTTTAAACAGGTTCACTTTTTGGATGAATATAAATCCTGAATTTGAAACAAATAAGCACTACATTAACTGTTTACTTTCTCTCCATTATTTGCCTTATTTTTGACAAGGCAACCTCTTTCTCCACAAAATCTTCTTACTTCCTCCACCTAACATTCTTGAATCCAAAAATGCTTTAAAGTCAGTGGTTTCCAACTGAAAACTGAATTTTTATAAACTTCACATACCAAGTTTTAATACAATTTGTTCTTTTGTGATTATCTATAGAGGATTATTATTTGGTGCTCTTTGGGGCTTTCACAAAATACAGACTCCTAACGATAATATATGTTCACGATAGTCTGCATGGAAGGATACAGAATTTAAATATATAACAGAGATGCATCTCAAAGAATTTTGCTATATTCCTTTTTACACACATACATAAAATTAGATAAAACCAGACAATGAAAGGTGGGTACTCCTCTCAGTTATTATTCTACTGAAATAAACCTAATTTATCTGATTCCTATAGAAATGAAAACTAAAAGACATCTTTAAAAAGCAAAGTTATATTCAATATATAGGTCTGATTTATTTACCAAGTGGTTAAGTAACCTTTTTTCTTTTCTGAAGATTTTATTTATTTATTTGACACAGAGAGATCACAAGTAGGCAGAGAGGCAGGCAGAGAGAGAGAAGGAAGCAGGCTCCCTGCCAAGCAGAGAGCCCGTTGAGGGCCTCGATCCCTTGCCCTGAGATCATGACCCAAGCTGAAGGCAGAGGCTTTAACCCACTGAGCCACCCAGGCGCCCAGGTTAAGTAATCTTAATACTATTTCACTGCGAAGTCTTCAGATACAATCCAATTACATTTAATGTTATCACTAGCCCCTGAAATTCTGATTAGCCAAGGACCTTCGGGTGTCAATAGTTCCAAAAGTTAATTATATTATAACTTATCTAAATTTTATAGATTCTCACCCTAAATAAACTTTCCCTAAATAAACCACCCTTCAGTCAGCTGAGATAGTATGTAGAAAGCACTCAGCACAGGATTAGGTCTCTAGTAAGTGCTTAGTATTAGGTATTACCATTATCAAGCAAGAAGTATCTCTGGGGAATGGAAGAACTCACTAGGCAAGTAAATAAGATACTTATCTGATACTTCAAAATAATCACCTTAAACCTATTTACCGAACCTCTCAGTGTAAGATTACCAAAAGACATTGACAAAATAAGCCAAGAATGAAAAATGTTGCTATTTCTTTCTTAGTAAAGTTGCTATCTTCTGCTAAAATTTCAACATTTTTACAATAAATAACAAAAATGTAAGGGTGCTGCCTCATTAACACCACTTTTTACCGCTTTCTCTCCTGAAATGTGAGTTTGTTATTTTGAAAAATAATCAACGAAAGGTTTGGAATCTTAAACGCATGAATAGTCATCAATGTCCTATTATTATTGAAATATGACTGACGCACAAGAAAGAGTACATTTATTTGCTGAATATAATGGTTGTAGATACCCTGCCAGATGGAACAGACATATATAAACTGCCAATCGAAACAGCGAAGACAGAACTACCATTATGCGGGACAGGATCAATTATATTCACAAATTGCTTGGAAAAAGCAAAGTATTTTTTTCTGAAAGAGAAAAAGCAATAGCAAAAACAGAAAAAAAATCAGACTATTCTTTAGTCTGAAGTTAATTGGTACAGCTGAGTGAAGGAAAAGGGGTCTTCTAAACTTTCTGAAACCTCCCATACATGTCAACCAACGTCTAAATGTATTCTCACATTAAACGCCAACACAAACTCTGCATGCCACCTATTCGTTAAATAATTTAAAAAATTGGCTGTCATCCTGTACTTGTTAAAAGGCACTTAAAAATCTGTTTTAGTGGCCAACTAATGCATGTATTTATCATTTATCTAGATTCTATCATTTCTCCTCTGGACTGGTTTAGATTATGAGAGCAGAGTGTCAAGTACTTAATTTTCATTCCCCAAAGAAAAGCTTTGTAGTCCTTTCTCCAAATCAGTCAAATAATTACATTTAAGTTTAGTTCCTGAAAAAGCTCGTCTAAGTATGATTTACTTGGTTAAAATTATGATTTACTTGGTTAAAAATATGAGAACCATGTGACATGGCTTTTCTTTTTTTGCCTTAATTACTAGAAAACTTTGAACTTAATTCCGGATCAAAATGTAAGGATGAGCTTGTTTGAAATACCTAGAAGTAACTACTTCTTTAATTTCCCTTAGATGGTCCCATCAGATTTTTACTTTATATTCAAATTGCACTCACCTCAAGTCTTTGTAGAACAATTCAGTAAATAAATGCTAAAGAAGTCCATAGATAAACGTGATAGATGATTGATAGATAGAGAGATGATAGATAGATAGATAGATAGATAGATAGATAGAAAGATAGATAGATCAGGATCATTTGTTGAGCAGTAAAGAAACATGCTCACCAACATTTTAATCTGTGGAATACTTTTCATAAATACTACATACAAATAATTTAAGAATAACCAGTCTTCCCATATAGCAGGTAATTCTATTTTAAAAATTCACATGCGACTGTCATTTGTACTGTAAATGAAGTACTATGACATCAATTACTTTTTCAGTAGTAAACTAATTAGTCATGTGACCCAGAACTGAATATTTCTACTAATGGTTTACCTATGCTATTCCTAACCTGCTATACCATTCCTTCCTGCGTCTAGGAAGGCTGGCCAAATGATAGAAGGCCCTTGGTAACATGAGCTAGGAAATAACACAAATCATGACTGGTCTTCATACTGGGGCAGGTTGAAGTCCCTTGTTTTTGGGAAATAAGACCTTCAGGAAAGGTGAGACTGGATGAGCCTGCAGTATTCTCCCAGCCCAGTTTCCATGGGCTTTGTCTATGAGTCAGGATAGTCCAGGAATAGCATCCACCACATCTTCGAAGTCCCAATCAGCCCAGGACCAGAAGTGTATCCCTATCACTGAAGCTGGTCCTACACACAGCAGGGACTAAGACTTTTGTATACCTGAACCCATCACCACCATCAACGCATTGCTGCAACTTTCACTAACCCGCAATAACAAAAACCCTGTAAATTGATGGGAATAAATATATTGGACTTCATTTACTATGGTAGGGTTTTGCTCCATTTGCCAAAAGCTGATTAAAAATTAGTCTGAAGTAGACTGTTTACTACAGTCTCCAATATGCAATCATTCTAACATGACTAGAAGAAGAAAGTGATTATTCATATTTAATTAAGCTAATTAATGATTTAAGCAAATTTTTTCACTACTGTAAAAGTTTTTTTTAACTATAATTGTTAAAAAGATGCACAGATAAATAAATCTACTGATTAGTAGAGATCACTTGTGAGAAAAGTATTTTTCCTTACATTATGATGATCCCGTTATCAATGGAAAATGAGTCAGAAGGTAACCCAGCAATATTCCAGGCTCGAATTGTCACTGCTTCTCCCAGGATACCCATAAGAGAATAATCATCAGAGCAGGGAATATCTTTGCTTTTGCACAAATTTGTCCACTCCTTGATTTGGTTCTTTAAGACATATACAGAGAGATACAAAAATGAGACTGGAAATCACCAAATGAATACTTTTTAACTCCTCAATTACACTTTATTCCTTGAGTCAACAAACCATTGTTGAAACTGCACATCAAAACAATTAGATTTTTTCATAATTCAGAAAGTCCACTATGCATTCAAATGAAAATGAACTATATCCAATATTAATTTAGGTACATCACTTAATAGTAAAGTCAAGTCAAAATTTTGCATCAGAAAAAAAATTTTTTTATTCTAAAGCAGCATTTAACAAAGTAGTTGGAGACCATCATTATTCTATACATTTTCTTTAAATTACAAATATCTGGCAAGCCTTAATATAGTTTATGGAATAAAAGTAAATCTACTTGGAATTGGTCGGGGACACAGGGACCATGGTAGGGCTATCAGACACCAACAAGGATCAGGACATGTGTTGGAGTTTGGGATAGCCCACCCCCGCGCACAGTGTACTGGGCTGCTCGGGAATCAAAAAGGAACTTCCAGTTGAGGTTCACACTCAGGAAGTCAGAAGTCAAGGTCCAGTTTGAGGTTACATATCAAAGAGTTCAGAAACAGTAGAAGACATGACCAGAGGAAATACAAGTGAGGAAGAAACATGGAAGAAGACACAGACACACAAAGTGTTGGTACCCGCCAAATGCTGAGGGCGTGGAGGCATGCTGGCTGAAAGGGCGCGGTGGGTACCACCATCTGCCTTAGGCTCCTGATGAGCTCTCCCATCAATGTTCCCTTAGGTTGGCCCATGAAAGGCCATAACAGGTTAGGGACAGTTAATGACTTTCAGGACCTTGATCAGTCAGTTATTTTGCAGAATGTCCCACAGTCGCGTCTCTATAATGTTCCCCCATGATTCAATTCAGGTTATGCACCTTTGGCAGGAATAGCATAGAAATGATGTCATGTTCTGCTCATTGCATCCCCTCAGTGGTACAATTTCCAACTGTTCATTTGCTGATGACACTGATTTTTAGCACTCGATTTAGGGGTGGTCTGCCAGGCTTCTGTTTCATAATTGTATGATCTCAGGTATAATTAAAGCTTCTTTGGATGGCAGGGTGCAACACAAGACACTCAGATGAAAAGCGGAACTTCCTGTTCGTTGCACTGCCACATGAGAGAAAGTGGTACCCTGATACTGGGTAGCGGCACGTGGTGAAACTGTAGCAAGCAGTTCTATAGGGAAGCAGAACTTGGGAGGGTTGGTGAGGCTGCACAGGCTTCCTGGAGAGGGGTAGTTTGAGGAATTCCATAGGTGCGGCAGAGAAGGGGCTGCCCCTGGCCATTAGGTTCTTAGGGCCTCTAGAAGTGAAGTGCCTATTATCACCTGGAGTATTAGAGCCTAAGAAGGAAAATGGTTGGGGTGAGGGCTGAGAAAACTACTCTAAAGAGGAATTCAGAGTTTTAAACCAGGATTTAAAATTGAAGGAAGGCAGCACTTGTGAAATACTATATTACACATTCTGCACTGCCCTTGCTCCCTTTCTGGCTGTAACGAAGAGCCATTTTGTGGGGAGATACTTGTAACTGTAAGGGTCTAGCTTTGTCAGGCACTCATTTTTAAAATGTATTATGTCATTATAGGTTTATCTTTTTCTATTTTTTAGTCTCTTTCTTAAAAATATAGGAAGTTTAGTTACCATCCATCACCAAAGTTACAAAAACGTTTTTCTAATGATACCCTTTTAAGATCTCAGTAACTTTCAAATGTACAATACAGTATTATTAACTATAGTCACCATGCTATACATTACTTCCTAAGTCTTACTTTATACCTAGAAATCTGTACTTTTTGAACCCTTTCACCCATTTTGCTCACATCTCTTATTCACTGCGTTGTTATATGTTGCTATCATGATTTATTGCTGATTTGGCCAGGAGAAGTAACTTTAAGCTCAATTTTATGTCCTTTTAATATGTCCCTATCATTTTTTTGGGCACTTCTCTACTCTTGTTTCAAAAAAATAATTATTCTCTAATCAAGTCCAGGCTAACTGAAGGATAATCTTCCTGTTTTTAAGTTCCACTGATAAGCAACCTTAATAACAAAGACCCTTTGCCACATCATGCAACATATTTGCTGGTGTAATACTCTAGGGCAAACACTAGGAGTGAAATCTCACCTTTTGTGAATACTTAAAAACTATCTTCTGGCTTTCTGTTGGGTTTGGTTGTTGATGCCAGAAACAAGGGGTGTGGCTGTGCAGGGAGGAGGGGTAGAAAGCATTTCTGGTTTGAACTCTGCTTTCTAGTACACAGTTCCCACTGGCATGTTTTGATCTCTTTGTTGTTGGGCTACAGGGTGGTCTGCAGACTTTCGGGGAAAATCTGAAAGTTTTCTCAAATATAGCTTAATGCTGGTAGTCAATGATATGGGGAAGAAGTAAAGAAAACAAACAGTGGTGACTGTGGAATGCTGTTCATCATTGGCAGAGTACATATTATCATATTTGTGGATTAGGGATTTAAGTGGCATGGGGCTCCTGGGTGGCTCAGTTGGTAAGTGTCTGCCTTCAGCTCAGGTCATGATCCTGGAGTCCTGGGTTTGAGGCCCACATTGGGCTCCCTGCTCGGCGGGGAAGCCTGCTTCTCCCTCTCTCACTCCCCCTGCTTGTGTTCCCTCTCTAGCTGTGTTTCTCTCTGTCAAATAAATAAATAAAATCTTATTAAAAAAAATAAAGAAATTTAAGTGGTACAATTATATGTCTAAAACAGTACGGCAGCAGGTAGTAACGTAAATGAATATGAGGTGCTCTGAACAAGTGTCTCTAAATACAAGCCAAGAGGCTTGGCTAGTCGTCAGCTGTGCAAGATGGGAGAAATGAAAAAGCGACCATTAGGAGTGTCACCTTGGTGAAAATATCCACCACCAACAACGCAATTCTGACCTTGACTGTTGGCAGGGAAAATGAGAAAGTTCAAATTAATTCAACTCCAGGGTTTACATGTCCTTACCGCACTGTAGGATTCTGTTTCAGAGATTGGCATGGGCACAACCATTGAAGTACCCTGGGCCCAGTTATCCTAGAAGAACTGGAGATTTCTATGTTTTATTTATGAAGAGTGCCAGAAGTTCTACAAAGGGGTTGATGAATAATTAACAGCTATTCAGATTCAAGCTTGGCGGGCGGGGATCCAGCTATTTATTGAGGGCTCTTGTTATCCAGAGACTTTGATGCTAGAAAAGAACCAAGATTGTTGGAAGGCTTTTTTGTCTTGGGTTTCCCAGAAGCAGACTCTGAGATGAAAATTTATTACAGAAGGGATGCTAGGGGGAGCAGTACAAGGACTGGGAAGAAGCTAAAAAAAGTGAGGGATCCGCCAAAGTTCTGCAGCGGTGGCTTTGGTTGGATCCCACAGGGAAAGTAAGTTAGTCCTTAGAGCTGTTCCAACTAGAGGGAAGGAAAGCCGATTCTCAAGTTCCCACCTCTGCCAGTCATTCATCCAGGCATGCCCTAGAGGGAGATAACCCCCCGGGCAAAATTCCAGCTCTCCAAACTCTGGGCAAAGTGGATTCTAAGAACCCAAGGGAAGCCTGCCAACAAAGAGCCACAAGTGTTGGTTGTTGGACATGAAAGTGCAGGAAGCCAGGAGGGCTTCTGGACAGACCCTGAAGTTGCTGCTATAACCTTATGCTTACAATTGAATGGGAAACTTTTGATGGGATATAACCTGACAGCTGCCCTGACCCAAGGGGGCGTGGTCAGAGTGGGACATAGAGAACCAATTCACAGGAAGAAACAGCAACGTTAGAATCTCAAGAAACGGGGTGCCTGGGTAGCTCAGTGGGTTAAAGCCCCTGCTTTCAGCTCAGGTCATGATCTCAGGGTCCTGGGATCGAGGCCCACATCGGCTCTCCTCTCAGCAGGGAACCTGCTTCCTCCTCTCTCTGCCTGCCTCTCTGCCTACTTGTGATCTCTCCCTCTGTCAAATAAATAAATAAAATCTTTAAAAAAATTTTAAAAATGAAGAAACTCAAGAAACCTAAAAGCCTAGGTTGCTAAGTGAAGCAAGGACGGGGTAAAACTGCCTTCAAGCCTTCAGAGATGAACTGGGACGCGACAACATGGCTGTTTCAATCAGGGGAGAGGACAGAGGATGTGAGGTCACAGGAGCTTAGAGTTTTGGCTGTATATCTGCGTCTAGCTTAAGTGTCCTGTGCTTCTGTCAGTGAACTCCAAGGTCTCAGTTCTGGGCTTCAGAGCTCTCTTACAGGATTTGTGCGGCAGGCTGATGGGCAGCCCTCATTCTGGTGGAAGTGGGTGTGTGTGCGATCAGCAAGATCCAGGGCCTCGGAACATGTCTGTCAGAGAGGGCAGGGAGGGGAGACAGGGTACTTTCAGTATAGCCCTGGAATGCTAATGAGAAGCCAGTGCAAGTGCCCAAGGGTGTGTTGGAAACCAGCAGGGAAGGGGAAGGGTGGCTGCCACTGCCCCTTCCATTGTTCCAAGTTGATGTAGGAGAGTAGAGTGCTAAATTAGGATTGAAGGAACTACAAGTCTCATTCCTGCTGTGTCATTAACCAGCTATGTGGCTCTAAGCAATTCCCTTCAACTTTATAAGCCTTAGTCTCTGAAACTGTAGAGCAACCAAATCTATTACCAGATAGTTTCATGCTAAACATTAACTATTTGAGCTATAGGATGTTAATGCCATAGCAGCAAACAGTTATTCAAAGATACAAATGAACAAAACAAGGAAGAATATAAAGGTCATGCACCAGGACCAGGGTGACCAGATCCCAAAAAGATGGAAAGACCATGGATATGAAGATTTTAAATCAGTTTCGTTAAAAATTTAAAAAAACAAACCAAAAAAAAACAAAAAACTAAAACTGTGGCCTCCAAGAATCAACCCTATTTAAGAGAAAGCCCCCAAATTAGGTAAGGCCCAACTGAGACCTGGTGCAAGCAAATGCTATGTAAAAAAAACAAAAGAGAGAGAGAGAGAGAGAGAGAGAGAGAGAGAGAGAGAGAGAAAGAGAGAGAGAGAGAGAAAGAGAGAGAGAAAGGGAGAAAGGAAGGAAGACAAAAAAAAAAGAAAAAGTGAATTATTTATTCTTTCTCTAATTGCTTGACACTAGAAGCTATTATCAAATGTTTTAAAATTTCTCTCTTCTCCTTATTCTCATTACCTTCCTTTTATTTTTCTTTTAGTATTTTTAATTTTTCCAAGTCTCTCCTGCTCTGACAGGGCCAGGTTCTGGGTTGGATTCCAGTTCAATTTTTCAAAAGAGAGCTGAGAAATATGCTAGGACTCATTCAGGAATGGACTGAAAGTGGGAAGGAAAATGCAGAAAGAAGAAATAGAAATGGGAACTGGATCACAAAGAATGAGGCAGAATCCATCAAAGGGGTGCTAATTTAAAGCAGGACCCTTGGCATTTGTTTTCTCAGGAAAGAAGCCACTTACACATTCTGTTCTAGGCCAGCTTGCCTTATCCTCCCGTGATGTTTTAGTGTCTGAAGTGATTTTTGAAATGATTCATTACCAGGACTCACAGACAGTAGTTGATCACACACACAAACATATACATAAAAAAAAAAAGATATTTGATATCTTTATACTTGTTCAGGAACTGAAATTCAGTCATTAGGGTCTATCATTTCATGTTACCTTTTAAAGTCAGTGTTTTCATTTCTAGAACGATTTGATTTTAGAAGAATATTTGATTTAACATCTTACAGCAATCAAGCCAATTTATAGAATAACTAAAATACACAACTAGATAGAAATCGCTTATAAACATTCGCTCTCCACCCTTATCAAAAAATCAAAAAGCAAGCCAACAAAATCCTCTAAGATTAGTTAGTACTGGCTACAATGGGTGGGTCAGGGTGAGACCTTAGAAATTGACCGGTATTCTTTACCTGCCGATAATTCGATGTAAAGGCACCTAGGTAAGCGACAACTCCTGAGGAAATGAGGATGTCACCTGTCAGGTTGATGTACAGCTGCCCCAGCTCCAGAGATGTGAAGCTCCAGCGTGTCTTCTCACCCCCGAGGCCGCCAATCAACTGCTCAGCTCGTTCTAGCTTCTTGCTGCACAAGTCAACCTTGAAAATAAAAGTCAGCCTTTATCAACATCCTTGGGTATAAGTGAACATTTCTTCACGATTTTGCCCTCTATGATAAATTCTTTTTCTTAATTATAAACTTTCACCTGGAATTTTTTTTTGACTCTCTAAAAAATGTGAGCTATCTCATTATAAAGACTGGCAAGTCCATGGCATTTTGAGAGTTGTGTTTCAAAATAAATTATGTAGAGTAAGTTTGTATAATGAAGTACTCACAATTTATGCAATTTTTACTGGCTATTCATTACATAATACAAGAATAGCTCTATTTAAGGAAATAATATACAGCAGGAGACACTGAAATTTGCTTAAGTAATAAAGGACATTCTCTTGTAAATATAAATGTTTTCCCTCAAATTTAAACACTCTAAATGCATTTTATTTCAAATGTTCTATCAAAATCTTTCCCTCATTTAACTTATGGTTGACTTAATGATAATTTTAAAGGTTAAATGTTTAAAAGTTGTAATAATTTATGTTTATGTGCAAAGCACAGTTTTCAAGTTGCTAAATTGTGTCAACCTCACACACTTGCAATTAACCTTCAATTAGGACATTAATCAATAGTTGAGAGCCTACTTTGTGCAGAAGACTGTCAACCAAATTTGATTACACGTAATTAGGTAATGCAATTAAAAAAAGAAAAAGGATAATTATGAAGGTGGAAAACTTGGGGAAAAGCCATTTCAACCCATGCAATGGCAATATGCTAGTAGACTACCTGAATTATTCAGTTTAATTTTAGGTGACTTAGCCTCATTATTCTTGGATAAAGACAAGAGTAAGCAGAGGTTAGCTTAAGGTTCAAAATGAAATGACTGACATGAAAAGAGGAAGTAAACAACTGATAACAGCAGAGGCATTTAGATTACTGTAGAATAAGAATTTGGCTTATACTTTCTCCTAATGGTATTAATATTTATATTAAACAAATGTTTTTAGACTAAAAGCTATAAAGTACTTAATTGGTTTATCTAAAGATAGGCTTGAAAAAGTAACAGTATGTAATTGGGGATATTTTTGATACTTCCTAAACAAATATTCTGTCCTTTAATTTTCCCTCTTTTAATATCTTCATCTTCCTGGCTTCTTTCTTTGTTCTTTTTCCAGTAATGTTTATAGTAAATTGAATCACACATTGGATTACAGTAAAGTTGCCATCAGAATTACTAAGTAAAAATATTTTAACTAAAATTTTGCCTCCAAAAGCAGATTTTTAGTACCCATATAAGCATATATTCAATTTACATAATCATGATTCCTAATATTTTATCACAAAAAATAAAAATTTCGAACATACAACAGAGTTGACAAATGTTTACAGTAAACCACACACTTACCTATTGTATTATTTAAACTAAAACTGACCACTTGGACATCATGACCTATAGTAAGTAATATTGCTAAAGATGAGCTCAATGTCACATATTTGTATAGATACTGAATTTATGGTCATATTCTCTGTGAAGAAAACTCTGGGAAAGAGCACAGCTACTGAAGTCAGATTTTAGTCTTCATACTTAGAAGCTGGGCCGACCACCAGCAAGTTACTTAACATTTATGTGCTTTAGTTTCTACAAAATGATATAAAAAGATGACCTCCCTCAGAAGGCTGTTTTGAGAATAAATGTGATAATACATACTGTTCCTGGAACAAGAGTGACTTGCAGAATAAGCACTCAATATAAACATCGACTTTATAACATATTTTGATGTTTCCCCCCAGAACATAATTATATTTGAGCAGTTGCTTATTATAAACAATATCACCTTTTTAGTCTTAAAATAATTTTTAGGGGACACAGTACAGTTCTGGGTACTGAGTTCATATTTCAGCTCCACCATTAACTCTTACACAACCTAAGTCACTCATATTTGGCTCCCCATTTCCCTACCTATAAAATGAAGAATTATTTAAATAATCTAGTTCAATATTCTGGTCATCTGAGCCATAAATGATTGATTTGGGGGAGGGTAAAAAGTAAAAATTGGGGGCTTTGTGGATCAAGAGGCAAAACTGTTGATATTAGGCAGGTATTTTTACAACTATACTATATAATCATTAAAAAGTGTCAAAATAGTTATTAGCTTGTGGGTCCCACAAAAGTGGGCAATGGTGGATTTGGCCCGTGAGCCATCTTTGCCAATCCCCAACCAGGAAGAAAACAGGAGACTGAGCTGTTACTTGCTGGCGCAAACATCACTTACCAAAGTGATTAGGATTTGCCCATATTTGTCTATAGTATCATATACCTGGTTTTCCAAATCAGCCTTCTTCTGTTTATTTAGTTCTAGGGTATCCTGAAGCTTGGCCAGCTTGTCCTGAACTTCCCACAAGGCGGCCTGTTTCTTCCGAAGACCATCCATAGCAATTTTAAGCTCCCCTTCGGCAGCAGCCAGTTTTATCTTTTTAGGAGCTACTATTTTTGCCACTCTGAAAAAAGTAAAATCAGAAAATTAGATATGCATTTTATACTGTTCTGCACTTTCTATCACTCACTTTGCTTTTCTATCCTTACTATAATTCACAACACATTTTTATGCAAAACCTATGCTTATATTCTGTACTTCATCAAATTATCACACCTCACCCCAGCACATAAGAAATGATTAAAATAGATATCAAATACAGATAACATAACAAATAATTTTTTTACCATTATATTACTGACAGTATGAATATTGGTGGGTTTCCAAAAGGAAAATAGCCTATTCATGTAAAATATTGCAGTGTTTATGAAAACTAGTCTATTTCATTAAAGCTTAATTCTTAGGAGTTGAGGTATTTCATCTATGTAATTTTGCTTTTAAAGATTTTCGGAATATATCTTTAACTAATACCAATCATCTTATAAACATGTATATCAATAACAGAAGGGACTATATAAGAAAAAGAATGCATCTAAATTATCTTCTACTTGGAAAATGGGGTCGCTTTCTAAACAAACGATAAAATAATAAATTAAAATGTATCATTAACACATCATGGTCCAAAACCTATACAGTGTATCACATATATGTACGATGATTCAAATTGTGTATGAGTTTGAAATACATTCTATAATAGTTGCTTTTTGAAGAATAACCAGGAATTTTTGCTGTTTTGTATATAAGTGGTTCTCATACAATCACCAGAGAAGACTACTTGTCCTACAAAGAATATATATTATACTAGTGTTTTTCAAAATGTGGTCCAAAACATGCTTCATCCCCTTTGGGGAGTCCATGACATCCTCCCTTGTCCAACTAAACATCTGTGTGAGGCTGTATTTTTTTCAGATATTTCAATAGAAACAACATACTGCAACAAATTGAAGGAAGATGCAGATTTGAGAGTCCAGCTATCTTCTACTGGCCACATATTAAAGAGATTTGCAAAAATATTAAACCCTTCTTCTGTTCTCCAATTTTTTTGTGAAAAATATGAATTAAAAAATAAGTTATTTTTGTAACATGTAATGTCTTTATGAATTAATATTTCTTAAAAATTTCTCTACTTCAACTTCTAATATGGTAGATAAACAAGTTTTTCATGGAATGCCTGGGTGGTTCCGTCAGTTAAGCATCTGCCTTCAGCTCAGGTCATGATCCCAAAGTCCTGGAATCGAGTCCCACATCAGCCTCCTTGCTCTGCCTGTTGCTCCCCCTCTTTGTGCTCTCTCTGACAAATAAATAAATAAAATCTTTAATAAAATTTTTTTCATGTCTTCCAAGATTTTTAAGAGTATAAAGGGTTCCTGAGTCCAAAAATGTTTAAGCTCCACTGTATTTTACTCTCTAATTGGTATGGTCTTGCCTCCAGTAAATATGTACACACAGAGCAGATACTAGACATGATTTTACAAGGGGCCTCTCACCTATACAGCTTTTAAGTTTTATAGTATCTAAATGATCAAACAGGAAAATATAACACAGAGTTGTGTTGTTGTTGTTAGTACTTACTTATCATACGAATCCATTGCTATGACCCATTTGCACAGACCTTCGGCTGCTGTGGAAGCATTTCTAATCTTTTCTGGAACAAAATCTGGATTTGGAATATAATTTTTTCTTATGATATTCATGTAAGCTGCAGGAATGTTGTCCTTGTCATATTCATGAAGTGACTGTAGAAATCGGATGTCACCAAGAAGTCTCTTAGCTGGACCCCAGAAATCTTCTATTTTTTTTCCTGAACCTGTTGGGTCAGGGATTTTGTCGGCTTTGATGCCTTTCAAGATGCATATAGCTTCCATAACAAGCTTAACACCAGCAGGAGGACTCTTCATGGATTTTACCACTGTAATGTCCTTGAAATAACAACATGTTAATTATTACAAATAATTGTTTATGCATTACTTGTAATTGGCTCTTATTTTCAAACTAAACGATAAGATAGACATTCACTCTGTTCGTTGGGTAGAAATGGTAACAGCGATAGAATTCTGTCAAAAATAGCATTGAGATGTTTGTCCCAAAGGAAAACTTAGAAACAAAAAAGAATAATGGAAATATACCCTGAGGTGAGATTATTTATGACATAAAGTCTTCTTCAAAAACACATAAGGGAGATTTGGCTGTTGCAAAGTAAGAGCTTTGTAACTTCTTTAAACTATGAAAGTAATAGATGCAAACATTAAAAAAATACAAATATACAAAATTTATACAAAAACCTCCTATAATCCCATAATATCTAGTTAACTACTCTAAATACTTTTTATTTATACTTCTCCTATATGTTTTTCTATGTACATATGTTATAAACTATACATATAGAATTATAAAAACATATAGAATTATAAATAAAAACATATAGAATTATAAATAAAAATATTTGTGACTATGCTACATTTTCATTAATGGAATTATAGTATACATAACATACATGCTGTTTTAAAACTTCTCATATTTCAATAGTAATCTATAGCGAATATCCTTACATGCTATGAATCACATCATTTTAATGGCTGCATGAGCTTCTCATGTATAAACATGAACCATAATTCTCATACCCTATGTTTTTTCCTTTTTTTTTTACTGTAACTGCTATGCTGAATTAAGAATTTTGTACCTTTTATTTTTAAAACTTTTGACACATATTGACAAACTAGTCTCCAGAAAGTATCTAAGGGTTCTTGTTTTATTTTATTTTATTTATTTTTATTTTGGGGGGCTCCTGTTTTACTACACAGACCCAGTAAAAAGGCTAGGCATTCTGATAATCAAAGAAATTCTATAGTAGTCTGTTTTTTTTAAAACACAAGTGAGGTAAGATATGTTTTCATATGTTTATTGACTATTTGTATTTCCTCTTTTGTGGATTACTTCTTCATATCATTTATTATCTTTTAACTATTTTTTCTTATTGATTTGTAAGAGCTTTTTATAAAGAAGCATACTAATCTTTTGTTTGACAACCACTTCAAATATTTCCCCCCAGTGTTTCTACACTTCTGTCTGTGATGTTTATGTCAAACAAAATGTTTGGTATTTAGGCAACAAAATTTATACTGAAAAAAATCCTAATTATTAGTTATGGAAAAATAGAAGTGTACCTGGAACATATATATTACAATTTTGTGTATTTTTTTTTCTGCTCTCACTCACATCTAAGAAATCCAAAGTCCTGATCTATTCCAGGAAGGATCTATTATCCTTTATTATTATTTTATAATAGTATAATTATTTATATTTAAATTTTAATCACTGAGAAATCTATATGGAGTAAGATGTGAAGAAAGGACCTAATGGTCTCTCCTCACCCAAAAATTTAGAGTGATTCTCAACATTATTTTTAAAAATTCACCTTTATCTTTCTTAATTGAAATATTCCCATCTCATGTCTAAATTTTTAATACCACATTTCATCCAATCTAAGACATGTTATTATAAAGTATAACATTGTAGACCATATTATTAAGTATCACAAAAATAAAAAAAACCCCAAACACTAACAAACATTAAGAAGATATGTTATCACACCTACTGTAACGTGTACATCATTTACAAAAGTGTCTCAATATGAAAAAGGTACACCTTAGAAATAAAATACACTTAGGTCTTATGCCTCTGTCCACCACTGTACTGCAAAGTCATTGAGCAAAGAGCTTGAAAGAACAGAGGTTTTAGGGTAGGTTCTAAAATTTGACAGCTTCTCCATGCACATGTGCTCATGTTTCAGGTCAATTAGAAAGTTCTTGCCAACTTGAAAATGATTTCGAGTGCCTAAAATGTGGAGACTATTTGGAGAGACAGAGTTGATGGTAGCCCCCCAGGAACACTTCGTTGAGCTACAACGCTGTGGGTCCCAGCAAATGCGTGGCTGTGCTCTTACCTGCGCAGTCAGAGTATCCAGGGCAGACAGTGCTGACTCTAGGATGGGCAAGGCCTCTGCCAGGTCCGCGTCACATTCATCTTTGATGGCTTTGGCGGCCATAGCTTGTTCATTTGCTATTGTTTCATCAGCTTTCACTACTTTTTCAGTCTTGGCAACTTCTATAGACTCCCTCTCGATGATCGCCATCATTTCATCCACCTGCTTGCTAGCAACTTTTAATTGCGGATGTAGGGCCTCCAATTCAATTTGCATTGTGGCTACTTGAGATGCAGCAGAATCCAGTTTGTCCAAACCCACTTCATATCTTTTTTTCATTTTCATGACTTCGCTGGAAGCAAGCAGATAAAATGAAGTTAGGCATCAGGTTCTCTGTCCTTCAAAGAAAGACTGAAATATTCTTGAGATTTTCAGGCTTTTTCCAGGCATAACTAAAGGAGTAGCCTGAAAGATTTTCACATAATAATTTGTCAAAAATTATTAGCTTTAGAACATTGGGTTGTGAACAACTAAGAGCAAAAGTACGCCTTGTTCATTTTTGTATTTCCAGTGCCTAGCACAATATTCAGGCATATAGCAGGATTTCAAAAGTTATTTTTAAAATTTATTATATACTAAGTATAGGCAAGGAGTGTTCTTCATCAAAATTAATGGTATACCCCTAAAGTTAGTTACTTTGGGAAATTTATTCCTATAACACTACAGTTCCTTAAAAACTTTTTATAATCACATCTTTTAAGTAGACTTCAGTGGCCAAAATATATTATTTTGAATGTTGCCAAAAGTGGCAAATGATTTTAATATTTTAAATAATAATATTTATAATAATTCAATATCTTAAAATAATTTTTCATTAAGACAAAAATGACAAATAGGATAATAATACAACTCAACACTTTTTGTGTGTAAAATGAGTACAAAGTAATAATAATTAAGAATATAATATTTTAATGTGCTTTAAACATTTATTTGCAATCATATATATTCTATGGATAATTATACAGTATAGGTAGAGAAAACTCTTATAATTCAATTCATTTAAAATGTTTGATATAACATAATGTTTTGAAGTAAAAGGTGACACATTTTAAAATTCATCTTCCAGGAATATGTGGATCAACCAAGAAATTAAAGAAGAACTGAAACACTTCATGGAAACCAATGAGAATGAAGATACATCGATTCAAAACCTATGGGATACAGCAAAGGCTGTCCTAAGGGGGAAATTCATAGCCATCCAAGCATCACTCAAAAAAATTGAAAAATCCCGAATACACCAACTCTCATTACACCTTAAAGA
>PITA01018884.1:0-39042 GCA_004023965.1 Spilogale gracilis | reverse complement strand
AAGGGAAGGAAGGGAAGGGAAGGGAAGGGAAGGAAAGGGAAGGGAAGGGAAGGGAATTGAAGGGAAGGGAAGGGAAGGGAAGGGAAGGAAAGGGAAGGGAAGGGAAGGGAAGGGAAGGGAAGGGAAAAAATTCCAGGTGATGAATTCTAATTGGCTTTGCCATATCAGGTGCTCATCCTGTAGCCAAAGAGTCACCTGTGCATCATCCGAATGTGCTCTTCTTGTGCTCAGCATGCTAGTTAATATCTAGCAAAGTGAGAGAGAGTGTTTTCTGCCTCTTAGCTCAGCACCAAGAGCAGCATCATGATAAGTAATCCAGGATTCATAAGACCCATGTAGGAATCCCGGCTGGATGACTTGTGAGCTGAGACCTTAAAAAAAAAATCACTACCTCTTTGAATTTGAGTGTCCTCCTCTGTAAAATGGGGGGAAAGTAGCCCTTTCTCAAACGAAATGCTAACAGATGCACTGACACTGATGAATCTTGTGTTCATTATGTCAAATGGAAGAAAGCATAAGCAAAGGAAGGCGTGGTATATCATTACACTTCGTGCAATGCTAGAAAAGGTAAAACGGTCCCATAGGGATAGAAACTCAGGGGTGCCCGAGTTGCCTGGTGTAGAGGGTGCTGAACTAACAAAGCATGAGAATTTACACACTTTTAGATCCAAGATGAATAAAATCTGATTAATGCAAAACAAGATGATGACAGCTGATAACATTGTATTGTATAATTGAAATTCACCTAGAGAGTAGAAATGGAATTTTCTCACCAAAAAAAAAAAAAAAAAAAAAAAAAGCGGGGGAGAAAATATGTGAGTTGGTAGAGACATTAATTAGATAGGGAGAACCCTTTCACAATGTATACAAATATCAAATCACCTCACTTTAAATATCTTACAATTTCAAATGCCAATGATATAGCCATAAAGCTGAAATTTAAAAAAAAAATACAAAAGAAAAAAATATCAAAAGGCAAGAGGGATCTTTCTGGGGAAATAAAAATGTTCTATATCTTCAAATTGGGTGAAGGTTACCTTGGTGCATATGTGAAAGCCTTTGACTCATACACATAAAATGTAAGTATTTTATTTTAGATAAATTATATCTTGATACAACTGGATTTAAAAAAAAAAAAACACCTCTTTCCCAGAAGGTTGACATGAATATCAAATGAAACAAGGCATCTCAAAGCCTTTGCAAACATAAGTGATATGCACATAATGTAATATTGTTTTTTACTCTGCTTAATGGTGTCTGTGGCTAATTAGTTAAATCCAGATGCTATTACAGCTAAACATGTAGTCAGTCTACTACTATAAATGACTCTGTCACTGTGACCATGCCTTCTCAGGCCCTTCCACTCCAGGAGTTGTTATCTAAACCTTGGGTGGTAGGATTTTTAAAGTTATCTCCAACCCCTGGTGTCCCTTGCAGCCATGTGATCTTCAGGGAGACAAACTGCAACAGGGACAAGGGGCACACACCACTAAAACCTCCCTTTGTAGACGTGCAGGTGCTTGTGAGCTTGGAAAGCCTGAACGACGCAGTGTTTCAGTTGTTTCTTGCTGCTTGATAAAACTTGGGGTTTAATGCATCCATGTCTTACTATTCTTCATGATTCAGTGTGTTGGCTGGACTCTCTTGGGCTGTCCTTCTCCCCATGGTGTCACTTGGGGTCATCTATGTGACTGCCTTCAACTAGGAGCTCAAATCATGTTGGCATACCTAAGAGGGCTGCAGTGACACATCTGGCAGCTCAGCTGGAGCAGCTGGAATGGCTGGGGGCTCACGGATTTCTCTCTTTCCCTGTGGTTTCTCAACATTCCCTAGTGTAACCTGAATTCCTTTCAGTAACATCTAGATGCCAAAAAGATGAAAACAGAAGTTATAAGCCCTCCCAAGGTCTGGTCTTGGTTGTCCCAGAAAACCACTTCCACTTCATTCTGAAGGCAAAAGGTCATCCTCAATGGCCTTCAAGAGATGGAGAATGAGGCTCTACCTCTGGATAGGGAGAGTGCCAGTCATGGGAAAGGGTAGGAATAACTATTTTTAGCCATGTTGACAACAACCCACTGCACTCTGCCATTCATTTCTCCCACCCATTATAAATAATTAAGTTCAAGGTCAATTAGTCTCAAAGATGTAGACCACGAAATGAAGGACTTAGTTGTTCAGGTTATTCATTCATTCAAATAACAAGGATCAAGAATCTATGTGTCAGGCACTTGGTATGCTAACTACAGCAAATTCAAACCCCTCTGACACATAGGTCAAGAAACCATCCAGTGCCTGAAACTGTAGGTTTGGCAAAAAACCATACCTTTATCAAGGGTTCCCATTTATCTGAGTCTTGGGAATAACTGAGTACTTTGAAGACCAACTGGCTTTTCCTCTGGATCTAAGAGGAACTTCCTTTTCTATTTCCTTAGCCAGATCATAATCTTTTCCCTTTTGAAAGACTTAGGAAAAGAGAAAATAAATGAGACAAAAAGCTGTTTATAAAAATTAGGGCAGGACCTGTTGGAAGATGAATGGAGTTCATTCTTATTCCGTTACGGTTATCTATTCATTCCATAGAAATTAGTGCTTCCTATCTGCTACATCATAAGCATCTAGTTCCTTTTATGGATCCACACCCCTATCATCTACTTTGTCTTTAAGCTAAATAAATTTTCAGGCCCAGTTTCCTACTGGCATATGTTGAAAGTCATTATTCAGATAGGAATGCAGAACTGAGACTAGGAGCTCGAGGACGCCTACAGGGAGGGGTCCAAAGCCAGGGAATTAAGACTCCTCTCCTTCAACTGTGTGGTGCCCTCCACAAGCACACTCTCTTGGGTCTCCAGTGGCCAATTCTGCCAGGTGTCTTCATCAGCTTGGTTCCTTTGAGGCAAAGTTATCTTTTCCTTCCCCCTTCTCTCTCCCGATGAAACCTTATTGATTCTATAACCCAACTCCTTTAGGATTAATTAACTAAATCACAAAAAGATGTCAAAGATTGACAGAAGCTTCCTGTGTTACCCCTCAAAGAGATATACATTTATATTTGGATTCTCAAAGCAGAACCAAATGATCCCAAAAGCATAAAGCTCTAATGGAATCAGGAAGAGGCAAGAGGGAGACGCATTTGGACAAAGGCTCATCCCAGTATTCCTCAAGTCATAGGCTATGTGCACCTTTTATGTGCATATCAAATAAATTTAGCTATTTAAAAAATCCCACTCATTTTCTCCTAGAAGATTTTTTTTTTTAATGCTTAGTGAAGGGCTATCAAGAGACCTATCAGAAGAGAACACTCGATTCCTTGTGGAAGAAAACCACTGAAACACCCCCATTTGTTGTAGTCTCTTCCACAGAACTTTGGGTTCTGGGAATTGATCAAGACCAGGAATTTGAGGGGGAAATGAGGTCAAGGTCACTGCAACACCACATGGCTGGGGTTCAGCTAACTTGGTGTGTGAGTTTCCTTTAACGATGTGGAGCAGACTAATAAACAGAACACGCTATATTTTGGAAAATGAATGAAGCCTAGTACTGGGAGACTCTTGGGTGCAATGTGTTAACCCTCTCCTGAGCCAGAAATGGGACTTCTGAGGTTTTGCTTGGAAATTATTATTTGTGAATTTGAAAATAGAAAAGTGGCCAAATCTCCAAAGCTAGATGAGAATGACTCATTTTGGTAAGGTACCTCGCAGGCTGTGAAAACAAGACTCCTCAGTCATTATCAGGACCGGAAATGTCCTCAAGAGGGCTTTGAAGAAAACTCTTTGGTTTCAAATCCTGGTGACCACAGGGAAATTAACTTCTCTGAATCTCCGTTTCCTCCGTGTTAAATGCAGGTGATAATAAGGGAATCTATCTCAAATGTGAGAAGTAATAAAAGGCTTTGGAGTACTTTGAGCAGTGGATGTCGCAGAGTAAGTAGCTCAGTAAATGCTCTTTATTAGGACTTAAGTATTGTCAACTCTGTATCATGCTTATTAAACATAAGAGTAGCTGGACAGATATTCCCCAGTAATGATGACTACACAGCGGTCCACCTACCATTGCAATGCGTTCTATGGTTGCATTTAATTCTCGCAGCAGCAGATTTGCTTTTTTAATTCTGTTGTGCAGGCTCGGTACTCCCCAAGCATAGCCAGACGTCAGTGAGGGGAGGCGACCCAACGAAATGCTGTATATTGAGAGGAAAGTGACGCAGGCTCTCAGGTCCCTTCAAAGTCAAGATTCTGTGGTTTGGGGAATATAGGTTTCAAGTGAGTCATCCATAAGGTGCCTATGTCTCTAATGGCTAATGAGGCATTGACTTGTTTTCCAGAAAGCCTTTCCTTGGGTTTCCAGTGCTAATTAACAACACTTTTCCTCCTCATCCAACTAGCTGTCCCTCTCTCCTGAGGAGCAGTTTTGCATTCCGGGAGAGAGCAGCTGAGTTTCATCACCAGGTGACCCAATTATTCTTTTATGTAAATTCAAGGTCCCCTGTATGTTCTGGGTGGCTACTAGGCAGGGGCCTATGTCCTGATGGCAGGATAGAAAGGGGGACAACACAACAACACATAAAATATAAACTGGCCAGTTGAAGGAGCAAGAACACCAAGGGGGCCCCAGGCAGAAGTGTTAAAAAAACAGAACTTAACCCTTGAGAAGGCTTGGCAAAAGCTTATAATACGGGCATCCTTCTTTTATTCATTTTGAAAATGATCTGTGTATTTTCAGCAGGGACTCAAAGGCGGGGCTCAGCGCCACTGAGTTTCTGTGAGCAATTTTCTCCAGCTGCGACAAATCCCATCGAAGCCTCTAGATTTGGGGAGAGGAGTCTCTGTCAATCAGATATTAGATTAGCATTGACTGTTATAAATTAATAAGTAGATTTACAAATGCAATTCAACCAACAAAACTTTGAAGTCTTCATTCAATGATAAAAGCATATTCTATTGAGAAGAGCCTGGGCTCAGGCCTCCTCTCTGTGTCAGGGAAGCAGTGAAAAGCCTGCTGCCTTCCTGTAGTTTCCAACCTGGTGAAAATCACAAATAATAAGCAAGCTTTCAGAAAGTGCAATGAATAATGGGTGGAGATAACGGGAGTATTGTAGGGAGTGGTCAGGAAAGACAGAATGGTCTAGATCTCTTTTTTCTGGAGCACCACATCCAGTCAGGTGAAGTCCTTCTATATCCTATTGATAAAGTCAGACTTCACTCTGCCCTGTCAGCTTTGTAATGATTTCAGACCTTTGGTCAAAGATGGGAAAGAAGAAAGAGCTAACAGGAGTGACAGCTCTCCTGGAAAACAGCACTGAGGGACTTCGTGAAGTTTCTTTTAGCTCTGTAATAAACCGTCCTTTATCCAGAAGCTGAGATTCACTCTTCCCGAAGTAGCTTGAGAACTGGTCAGAGGGAAACAGTGACAACGCTGTAAAGCTTTTGCTATTCCTCGATTTGCAGACTCAGTATAAATAGGCCATGTTTTAAAAGGTGAGCCAAAAAAACCCAAAAGGTGGAAAAATAGAGAAGCTAAAAATAAATGGCTAAAAGAGAAAAGTTCCTATAATTTCAGGTTTAAAATACGAGGTTGAGTAATCAAGGAAAGTATTTTTACAGCCTTGTCAATATTTTTCCTGGAAGCTTGGGTAAACAGACCTTCTTCAGATCTGTAGTGTGCGTGCCTAATGGTCTTAGGTGTCTCTGACCACAGAATAACTTTATCCCTAAGAAACAGAGCAAACAGGAACTCTGTGGTTTTAGCATGCCCCCAAATAAGTAAATACATGGATGTATGCGAAAAAGGTTCAGTACCATAGGAGAGATCATCTGAGTCTGTTTGAGAAGTGTTTCCCCTTTAGCGGACTATTTCTTACCAATCTTTCCATGAGTTAAAAGGAAGCCCTGATTGCCGAGGGTGATCTGGGTCACATTTTCTGCATCGTTTGTACTCATTCAATTTCGTGCCGAATGCCCAGCAGCTGTGCAGGAAAGCACATGAGAGGTTGTCCATTTTCCTAAGTTGAGTCCTCATTTATTTACCCTACTGGTGAAAAACCCACTGGCTTTCATCTCTGCTGAAACTATGGCCAGGAGAAGCAGGGGGTCACAAATGCTGAACAGAGTTTAAAAGGGGGAAAAGTTATCATGAGAGCCTTGAAGCACTCATAGCTCCTCGGTTCGAGCCGTCCGCGGGTTTTATGAGGTACCTGCCCAAAGCCCTTGCTGTTCAGGCAAGGGAAACAGCATGCAGTTTTGTTGGCAGTCGGGACTCCGCCTCTGACTGGAGCATGCTTCCACGGGCTGATTCATGAGGTCCCGCTGATCCTACGGTTTAACACAAATCCATCACTTGAATAACTGGCATCCCCCCGGCTCCCGGATCCTTGATAATTTGATGTTGGGTGGAAAGTAGGTGCTAGGAATTGTCAGGGGAAACCAAGAGCATATCGGATGCCCATACATCACCTTGAAGGCCATGGACACAGCATGTGCTTTCCAGCCAGACATGACTAATAGTGCTTCAATCCGGACTTGACCAATGGGCAGCCGGCAGAGCTGACAGAGAGATAGACTCACTCTCCCTTCCAAAAAGGTCCAATATGAACCAATAACTCTATTTATCTGACGGCTCGTGGACAGAAAGATTTGAAAGATGGCTTGAAGGTTGGAAACTCATTATTTTGCCCCAGAAGAAAAAAATAAAGTTGCTCTTCTAGATTGCTTGGCAATTTCTGACTCCATCAATATGCCAAAATTTCCAGTTATTCGGCCCAAAAAACGAGTCAGAGCCGTCATTTTCAAGCAACTAAAAGCAAATGCTTCTTCAAATAGCAAGTACCAAATTATTCCCAGTATATTGTGTGGGTTGAAAATATCAAGTACTCTAAAAAGGCATTAGATGTAGCTATTATTAGTCAACCTAATACAGTTTTTCATGGAAAAGCTAGCATATCCTGAAAACATCCATAACCAGCCTAACAGCAAAAAGGAAAACTACTACATTTTATACAAAAGGCTTCAAAAGCCAGCATGCAAAGATAAATGTGAGCTTCTTAATGTCCTTGAATTTGATAGCATGTGGGCAAATATGAATGAACAAATGAATGAGCATTTTCTGTCATGTTCATGGAGTCCCATTGTTATTCTTCACAGGAAATATTTGAGATGATTACACTCGCACTGGTCTGTCCTCACTATTTGACACATCCGTGACATCTCTTCCTCCAGAAAGGCAGCAAACAATAAGCAGACAGGCAAGAACTTCTTTCCCACAGTGTCTTGGGTCTGGTCCTGTTTATCTTTCTATAACAATGGAAACAGATGTATTTTTGTGGCTGCAGCGTCCCAGATGCTCCACTCCAAAAAGCTTCCTGCTGTTCAAGGATGTTGCTAGTTTTTAAAGCAGTGAAGGCTTTGCAAAGTTAATTAATTACCTGATGCAAGACTTGCAATTTCTGGGCACACAGTGCACCCTCGGTAGGAGATGCTTCATGATTAAGGGTTCCCTTGGGGTCCTGTTGTGACATACCATGATCACAGACGCTCAGCAAAGTGGACCTCTAAGTGGAACTTAGACCTCTTGGAAGACCAGTGACAATAGTAAAGACGCCCAGGTACCCAGAATCAGTGATGGATAAAATTGCTTAAATCTCATCATCACTTTAGGTCAGAATTTTATCCCAAGATCCTATGCAATACTCAGTAATAATTTGAGGTCTGGCATCCCTTGTTTTTGGAAAAAATAGAGCTATAATCTGGGCAGAAAGTAGGCAAAACCTGCCAGAGTCACACTCCGGCTATTAGACAACACTGTTTTGAAAAGAACATCTTTTCTTTTCCCTAAATTACATAGTTCCCTTACTAACCACATTTGTTTCTTCTACAAACTGTAGCTTTAACCAAAAGGCATACATTTTTTATCTTTATAAACCTCTAGACCAACATGCTGAGAAACAACTTGTAAAAGGACTTTTGATTTGAAGCTATATAAAACTCAGCACTTACAACAGTAAAACATACATTTTTTTCAATTGTACATAGAATATTTAGCAAGACTGATTATATCTTTGTTATAGATAACAAAATGATTGTTAATAAACTCAAAATAATAGAAATAATATAAAGTGTGTTTTCTTATCTTAAAGGAATTAAACTAGTCATCAATAGCAAAAAGATAGCTGAAAAACTCCAAAAAATATTTGAAAATTAAAGAACATACTTCTAACTAACCCATGATTCAAATAGGAGGTCTGAAAGAAATTTTTAAATGCTTTAAGTTGAAAAAAGTTAAACTACAATATAACAACATTTTTTGGATGCAGATAAAGCACTGATTACAAAATTTGCCCATATCAGGAGTGAAAGAAGATGTATGCCTGATCCCACAGACGAAAGAGTAATAAAATAATTCTACAAATAATTCCATGCCTCAAAATTCAATGATTTAGATGGGGTCTCAGTCCTTGAAAGACACAAGCTACCAAAACTTATTTAAAAAGAAATAACCAGAATAGTTTATGTCTATTACAGAAATTGAATTTGTAGTTAAATTCTTTTACACAAAGAAAACTCCAAACTGAATGATTTCATTGGTTAGTTCTATTAAACATCTAAGTAAGAAATCATACAAATTCTGCACGATCTGTATGGGAAAATAGAAGGGAAAGAAATACTTCCCAATTAATGTAATGAGGTCATCATTACCCTAATATAAAAACCAAAAAAGACACTACAAGAAAAGAAAACTATGAATCAGTACCCTTCATGAAGATAGACACAAAAATCCTCAACAAAATATTAGCAAATACTATCCAGAAATATACAAAAAGTTAATATGTCATAGCTAAATGGTGTTTATCCCACAAATACAAGACCGGTAAAAACAGCCAATGTAACTCACTGTAATTCATTATATTTGCCTGAGTGGGTCAGTCATTAAGCCTCTGCCTTCAGCTCAGGTCATGATCCCAGAGTCCTGGGATCGAACCCCACATCCAGCTCCCTTCTCAGCGAGAAGCCTGCTTCTCCCTCTCTCACTCTTCCTGCTTGTGTTCCCTCTCTAGCTGTGTTTCTCTCTGTCAAATAAATAAATAAAATCTTTTAAAAAAAGAAAAGAAGAGAAAGAAAAACCATATAATCATTTCAATAACTGCAGAAAAAGTATTTGACAAAATCCAACACACTAGTGATTTAAAAATCTCTAGGAATGTAAGAAAATGTCCTTCATGCTGATAAAGGACATCCAATACAATAAAAATAAAAAACACCCTGCAGCTAACATCTGAATTGCTTTCTTCACAAAATCAGGAACAAGGCAAAGATATCCTCTCTCACTACACATATTCTGCATCACACTGGATGTTCTAACCAGGGCCATAACACAATAAAAAGAAATAAAATGCATACACATTGGAAAAAAAAATAAAACTATATTTATTCACATACAACATGATTGTCCACATAGAGAATACTCAAAAATTCTATGAAAAAGATAATATAACTTAAATAAGTGGGTTCACAAGGTTGCAGGAAGCATGGTTAATACACAAAACTTGGGTGTATTTCTTTTTCTTTTAAAGATTGATTTTTGGGCGCCTGGGTGGCTCAGTGGGTTAAAGCCTCTGCCTTCTGCTCAGGTCATGATCTCAGGGTCCTGGGATCAAGGCCCACAGCGGGCTCTCTGCTTAGCAGGGAGCCTGCTTCCTCCTCTCTCTCTCTCTGCCTGCCTCTCTGCCTACCTGTGATCTATCTCTCTGTCAAATAAATAAATAAAATCTTAAAAAAAAAAAATTGATTTTTGGGCACCTGGGTGGCTCAGTGGGTTAAAACCTCTGCCTTCAGCTCAGTCATGGTCTCAGGGTCCTGGGATCCAGGCCCACATCGGGCTCTCTGCTCAGCAGGGAGCCTGCTTCCTCCTGTCTCTCTCTGCCTGCCTCTCTGCCTACTTGTGATCTCTCTCTGTCAAATAAGTAAATAAAATCTTTTAAAAAAAATAAAGATTGATTTTATTTATTTATTTGTTTATTTATTTATTTTAGCAAGAGAAAACGCACACACAAGAATGGGGGGAGGGGCAGAGAGAGAGAAGAAGGGGGAAAGAATCCCAAGCAGACACCATGCTAAGCATGGAGCCCCACACAGGGCCCAATCGCATGACCCTGAGATCATAAACTGAGCTGAAACCAAGAGTTGGTCACTTAACCAACTGGGCCACTTAGGCACCGCTGGGAATTTATTTACACACACACACACACACACACACACACACACATATATATATATATATATATATATATATATATATATATCATAGGAATTTGAAGTTTAAAAAAATCATCATTTACAATACAACCCAAAATGGAAAAATTTTAAATATTAATCTATTTTAAAACATCTAAGTTCAGCTTGTTTAAAAGTAAAAACCCTCTTGGGGCACCCGGTTGGCTCAGTTGGTTAAGCGACTGCCTTCGGCTCAGGTCATGATCCCGGAGACCCCGGATCGAGCCCCACATCGGGCTCCCTGCTCGGCAGGAGGCCTGCTTCTCCCGCTCTTTCCCCCTGCTTGTGTTCCCTCTCTCGCTGTGTTTCTCTCTGTCAAATAAATAAAAAATCTTTAAAAAAAAAAAAAAGTAAAAGCCCTCTTTAAAGAAGTCATAAAAGATCTAAATAAATAGAGAAATATAATATGTTCATAAATTGGAAGAGTCAATATTCCTAAGATATTAACTTCTCAAATCAATAAACAGACTCAATGCAGTATTAGTCAAAATCTCAGCAGGCTTTTCTGTAGACATTGTTAAGCTTATTCTCAAATACATACAGAAAGACAGAAAAACTAGGATAGCAAAAATACTTCTGAAAAAAAACAAAGTCAAAGGACACACACTCTCTTGTTTCAAAATTTACTATAATTATGCCTACTACAGCCCATATTCTTCATAAACATAAATGCAAAAATACTCAAAAACCAGTCCAGCAATATATAAATATTAATATATCATAACAAAATCATGTTTATCCCAGAAATGCAAGAGGTACATGCAATTAAACTGTGTGGTGTTAGTGAAAAATTTCACATATTCCTAGGATCTCATAAGGTTGAAATCAGGGTGTTAGCTGGACTGGGTTTTCATCTGGAGATGGGAAGAGTCTGTATTGAAATGCACATAGTTGTTGGCAGAATCCAGTCCTTCACAAGTGGTAGAACTGGGGTTTCCTTTTCTTGCTGACTTCCACAGGCCAGCGGCAACGCTTGTCATATACATACACCTTTCCATCTTCAAGCTAGCAAGAGTGTATTAAATCCTTCTCATCCCTAGAATCTTCTGGACTTCTTCTTTTCGTACCAGCTGTAAAAAACATTCTACTCTTAAAGGACTTTGGAAAAGTAGCATTTATCTGCATACTGTAAGGCTAAAGACAAAAATGACCACACATAAATACTGTACTCTAGTTAGTAAATGAGATTAGGCCCACCCAGATAATTGCCCTGTTGGTAAACCTGAATATCAACTGATTATCCACCTTAATGACATCTGCATAATGCCTCATGTCTCATAAAGCAAAATAATCCACAGTACCAAAGATGAGGGCAGGACATTTTGAGGGAGTTCTGCCTACCAGTATGCAAAATAACCTGCTGTCTGACCACCAAGCCCATGCTGTGTATATCAATTTAATTATAAAGAACCCCACCTTTTAGGCCAGGGTTAGTGAATTAACTAAGGTACAGTTGAAACAATATGGTGGCTTAAAGAATGAAGAGCCTTCATGATAATGTGCTTTAAAGAATAAAGATAACTATTTACCACCCACACAACAGCCCATCTCTGGCTCTAGTCTCCTTCCATCTTTCCTGTTTCTCTGACATGCTCTACTGTGTTTTCCTTACCTTACATGATGGAAGTTGGAGAAAGCGCATGAAAGCGTGCATGTACAACGTGATAAGGATACATCCTGAAAATGGCACCTGTCACTCTGCTCACATTTCATATAGTCACATGGGTCACAACTTGGAGCAAGAGGAGCTTGGGAACACAGTTGTTCAATGGGTGGGCATATGCCCAGCTATGACTCTGATTGTATGGAAGAAAGAGAGACTAGATTGTGGTGGACACCCAGTCCCCATCATACTCTCCTTGGATTATGGATCACTGCCTTTCCTTGGTTTCCCTCTTAACCTTCTTAACTATTTGTTCCTAGTCTTCTTTGTTAACTCCTACTGCTCTATTTAGCCTCTAAATATTTATCAGGGGTAAGCGTCCCAAGCGCCAGTCTTTAGATCTCTCCTCTTCTCTGTTTGTTTGGTTTTTTTAAGATTTTATTTATTTATTTGACAGAGAGAGAGATCACAAGTAGGCAGAGAGGCAGGCAGAGAGAGAGGAGGAAGCAGGATCCCTGCTGAGCAGAGAGCCCGATGTGGGCCTCGATCCCAGGACCCTGAGATCATGACCTGAACCGAAGACAGAGGTTTAACCCACTAAGCCACCCAGGCACCCATCCTCTTCTCTAATAATACTCTCTTCCTTGATTATCATAACCCATTCTATGATTTTAAGTAACAACAACAACAACAAAAATCTAAATTCATTTCTCTAGCCTTGTCTCTTTCTCTGCATTCAAAATTTGTATGTCTGATTGCTATCATGTAACCAACTACTTGAGATCTTGGCAACTCAATCTCATCATGGAAAAAACTGAATTCTTCATTTTACCCCTAGAAACAGGTTCTCGCACAGTATTTTGTTCTTCCTGATAAATGAGGCCCTCATCCGGACAGTTGCCTAAGCAAAAAAACAAAAACAAAACAAAAACAAAACAAAAAAAAAACTTTGGAGATAGCCTTGATTTATAAAAGCTTCTTTCATTCACCACATCCAATTGGTCAGCCATGTCTTCTTAGCATTACCTTTAAAGTACATCCTGGAGGAGCCTGGGTGGCTCAGTTGGTTTAGCATCTGACTTTTGATTTTGGTGCTGGTCATGATCTCAGGGATCTTCAGAGATCAAGACCCATGTGAAATCAAGCCCTCCAATGAGTGTGGAGTCTGTGTGAGATTATCTCCTTCTCCTTTCCCCTCTTCCCTTCCCCCCCATGTGTATGCTCTCTCTTTCTCTCTCTAAAATAAATAAATAAATAAAATCTTTAAAAAAAAAAGACTCTTTTTTAAAAAGTAAATAAAAAAATTAAGTATACTCTGAACCTGTCTGTGGTAGGCTGAACAAGATCCCCCAAAGAGTTTCACATTCTAATCTCTAGAATCTGTGAATATGTTACCTTGAATTGAAAAGGAACCTTGCAGTTTTAATTAAGTTAAGGATCTTGAGATAGAAAGATTATCGTAGATTATCAAGGTAAACCCAGTGTAATCACAAAAGTCCTCATAAGAGGGAGGCAGGAGAATCAGAATTAGATCACAGAAAGAAAAGCAATGAATGTGAAAACAGGAACAAAGGGAGAGCAGGCTATGTGATATGGAGACCTGAGTCAAGGGATGATGTCAGACAGACTCCAGAAGCTGGAATGTGCGAGAAAATGAATTCTTTGCTAGAATTCCCGAAGAAAAATAGGCCTCCCAACACCTTGATTGTAATCCAGCAAAACAGATTTCTGACTTCTTCCCTACAGAATTAAAAGATAATAAACGTGGGATGTTTCAGCCACAAAGTTGGTAGTGATTTGTTGCAGTAGCGATAGGAGACTAATACTCCATTCATGTTTCTCCACCTCCAGTGCATCTACCTTCATTGAGGGGCAGTTGAGAACAGAGATTCTGGAGCAAGACTGCCTATTTTTGAATTCTTGCTGTGCCATTTAACTGCTGTGGGCAAGCCGTTCAAGCTTCCTGTGCCTCAGTGATCTCACCTGCACATCCTCATCCTCACAATAAGGATTCTGAGCACTGGAACAGTGATTAGCATACTGTAAACATTTTACAAGTATTTCCTGTTATTGCTTCTGGAATTTGAGATCCCAGTATTTACAACCTGAACCACGTCAATACTCTTGGCTGGTTGCCGGGCTTTCCTTCTTGCCCTTGTTAGAAGCTCATTCACAGAGCAGTAAGGTTGATGTATTTGCAAACTACAATCATAAAATGCCCCTGATTATAATTCTCCAAGGCTTCCCATTGTGCTTAAAATTAAGTCTGAACTTATGGGGCGCCTGGGTGGCTCAGTTGGTTGAGCAACTGCTTTCGGCTCAGGCCATGATCCTGGAGACCAGGGATGGAGCCCCACATCGGGCTTCCTGCTCGGCGGGAAGCCTGCTTCTCCCTCTTTCAGTCCCTCTGCTTGTGTTCCCTCTCTAGCTGTGTTTCTCTCTGTCAAATAAATAAATAAAATCTTTTTTTAAAAAAATTAAGTCTGAACTTTGAACTATAGCTTAAGGCCTGCTATGATATAACTCATGACTGCTGTTCAACCTTATCTCTATCCATTCCCCTCATTGCTTGTTCCCTTTACAACAATGCCATTCATTTTGAGCTTCAAATACACCAAATTTATTTCTGCCTCGGTGACTTCAAATGGGTTAGTCCTCTGCCTGAATACACATTCCCAGGTTTTCACATGACTAACTCATTCCTGAAATGCAGTCAAGGTCCTCATCACTCAAACTAAACTAGCTTTCTCTAATCATGTTTACTTATTTATTTCACATCTCTCACGAAAGAGCCTACCACCACATCCCCAGTGCTCAGAACTACATCTGGCATATTGTAAGTAATAAATATCTGTGAAATGAGTAAAGCGTTGGCTGACATGTGTGTTGAGGTATCATATTGGGGACTCCCACGTACATTATGAATTAGATTAGTATAGTTGTAAATCTTCCCTCTCAGCAGAAAGGTTCTGCCTAAAGACAAAGTAATATTTCCAGTGATGATTATGTAAGTCTATTTTCTCTCATTCTTCTATTTTGTCCTAAAAAGTGTCTCTGAAGACATTTTCTATCAAATTACCAAAAAGGGGACTTCAAAACTGCATGAGAGGTTGAACTATGTTTAACAACCAAGATCCATACCTTCTAACTCTAACTCAATTACTTTTTTGTCTTCAGCTGCTTTGGTGAAGAGGGAAAGACGTGTGGTCTATGTCACCTGCATGAGGCAAGCACTGCCTAACTGCCCAGCACTTCAGGGACTGATGAAAGTCCTGGGAATTTACCTTCTCAGAAAACGCCAAGAGAACTGAGACCCAAGAGCAAAAGGAGGACGGATCTTGCATGGTCTGTAGACTAACTCCCACGACAGTCCCACGTCCTGGTAACCTGTGAAGTGTGGACATCGATTTGTACAGCTCTGCACCTGTTCTGCCATGTTTGTCTTTCCTTCTCAACATGAAGCTTCCTACAAATGAAAACAAAGCCTGCCTCAGTGTTCATCCCTCTCATCTTTCCAGCATCTTCCCTTCAAATGCAAGACACCTAAAAGGCCAAAAGTGTATTTAATCTTGATGAGGCTTTCTGGGGGCTTTTACTGTGGATCTTCTTGGCTACTTCGGTGTTGGTAACCAATCTGTGGTCCTTGTTAAAATGTGACAAATTTTGCGACACAGGCATTCATTCAGGGTTAATGGGAGAAAACAGACCCCTGGAGGGTGATTCACTCTTTTCCTCTCTAAAGACAACAAAATGAAATCCTGGGGTGGCCTTGTGTGCTTTGCAAGTGCATACCTGGCATTTCAACTGACAGCCCAAGAGCGCCTGCGATTACTCACAAGAAAAGATGGTATCTCCGAAAATCTGAGAGAACAAAGACTCCAGTTACTTCATCACTCTTGCCTGAGGGTCTGGAATTAATTGTGTTTCTTTATACCCCATCTAATTTTACAAAATCATACTTCTCCATGGCAGTTTACTAATTTACCACCTCATCTAAGATAAGACTTTGCCAACAGTAATAACATTTAGAAAATGCTGTCAGACCTGCTGGGGATCGTTTGGTCCCCATGCCGCCCACGCACGCGTGCAGGCACGCATGCGCACACCTCTACAGCGCCGCCAGACCCGGAAGCAGATAGCTCTGGCTCCTGAGGATTCAAGCATCTTGAACCAGGTGCCTCAGAAGTTCACCTTGAAGACAAAAATCAAGAACGACTGAATCTATTCAGAGACCTCTTTGGGTATCTGCTTCACTATCTGTCCAAAGAGTGGGAATGAGAAATAGAAAGAAATAATTCATTGCCTTTACAGAAAAAAAAATCATCTGTATATTTACCTGATACACATTTATGGTCTGTTTCGTGTTAAACCCATTGTATGGCTGACCTTTCTTCAAGTATAAGGGGAAAGGAGAAAGGCAGGGAAGTAGCAAAGTTCGGAACGAGCACCAACACATATCAAGCCTAAAGTTTTTTAAATGTGAAAGTTGGTATTATGGGGTTTGGAGGAATAGAAGAGAGGGGTTGATATTTATTTCAATTGAAGAGTCCACTTTGTCAAGTCCTACTCTATTCTAGGGATGAGTGAGTAGGCTCAGCATGCAAATGTCTCCTAAATCCTGTCACTGGGGTCTGGCATATACACAGAGACTCAGGGGAGGACTATAAGCAAAATCTGTGTAATTCTCCAGGCCAACAAGCAGTACATCTCTGATCTTTAAGCACGATGTGGTGTGTACATCTGAGATGTGTGTACACATGGATGAGTGTGTGTGCTTGTGTGAGTGTGTAAGTGTGGGGTGCCACAAAGCAAAGTAGAGCCTGTTTCCCTTTTGGCTTGGATTCCACTTGTAGATATAATTATTTGTTTAACATAGTCACACCGTATTATGTTACCGCCTATGATTTATTAGCAAAAGCATGTTCTGTAAGCTCCACTTTCCCAAGCAATGATCATTTCTTGACGTGTTTCATTGCTGGGAAATGACAGAGACATTTGTTATATTCTCAGACAATAAAATATTGCCTTGCTCAAATACCTTCATGGAATATTAAACAAAATGAATGCTGTTCCTTTTCCTATGTTTATCATATCATATTAAAAGTGAAGACGTAGCCCTTATGTTTTCTTTCCTGATAGACAAGACATTGGAAAGAATGAGTTTAGTTTACCCGTCATCCAACTGGCTTTACTTAGCTATATCCAAAGCCTCCAACGGTGCCATTAGGATACCATTTTAATCATCCAGCTTCTCAAAGGCCATTTTTAATGTACCTCTCTTTCAAATCATCATGAAGAATAAAATCCAAAATTTCTCCTGTAAATTTGCTCTTGGTGGCAATTCCAGATTCAGTGAATTCTTAGGCAGTGATGGAAATAGCAAAGACTGGGACATGATCCAATATAAGGATTGAAGAAGTAATCTCCTTAGAAACTAGTTGTGGACCAACCTTCTAAACATGTTGCAAATATTTACCACCCCACATACTGGATTATTCCATATGCACACATATGCATTCTTTACCACCAAAATATCAAAAACTGTTATCTAATTTGAGTAAGAGATTCACGAGGTAGTATATGCACCTCCACATCTACAGAGATATACACATTCATTACAGAAAGCTTTTCTAAATATTACTGATTTTTTGTGTAAAACAAATTCAATCAAGAGAACAATAAATTAGCCTTCTGAGTTTCATCGAATGCATAGTATATAAAGTGGGATCTCCAGGGCTACCTTCCAGGTTGAGCTGAATCCCTAATAGCTTTAAAGTTTCTCACTTGCAGATTCAGTATTAAAATCTCTCACTTGCAGATTCATTATTAAACTAAGGTGAACTTTGGTAAACACCAACAATTTTAACTAAGGAATGATGTGTACATTTTGACATGACATTGGAAAAATGGCCTACATAGTCTAAAACAACCTCAAGCTTAAGTTCAGATGGCTAGGTTCTTTCTGCATTTGTGTTTGTTACTACTTTGAATTTAGGCCAATCAATTAATTATTCTATCCATTGGTTTTCCAATATGCAAGGAAGAATGTGTTTGCTCTATCTGAAAGTGGTTGGGAGAATAAGGTGAAATTATTTGATCAGGGCCAGCTTTTGAGGGGTGCAACCAATGAAATTACACAGGCTTTACCCTCTAAAGGCGCTATATGAGGCTGCCACAGACTTGAATTCTTAATGATTTCATCTTTGAACATGGGCTTTGTAAGCGTTGTCTCATGGGACGAGGAAGCATGAGCAGGGCAGACACACCAGCTGTCAGCACACATGGGTGTAGGCTTGGACACTCTTGTACAGTAGGCGATGAGCAGAGGCATCAACAGTGACCTGAGAGGCCAGGGACCCAGTGAGGGAGTACGTGCTGTCTCCATAGGGATCACACCAAGCCCGGTGGTAGGAAGCCGGCCTGCCCATCATCTCCAAATTGACTCTCCAGCCTGAGTGCACACAAAAACTGACACCATCAGGGGCCATCCATTTTGTCGGTAAATTATTACAAAATGGGACTGTACATACAGATGTTGTAATAAAACAGAACAGAATTATTATTCTCTGACTCTGCAAACCTCTGCAATATTCCAAGGCAAATCTCCACAAAATCAGATACAGGAATTAAAGATTGTCCTATTCGACAGAAAAGAACACTATTCTCCCATGAAGCTTCAGATAAGCCAATGATCAACCAGGAAGACAATTTTAAAATGAACTTTTCCTTGTGATTGAATATATGGTGATGGAATGTATAAACAAGTGTTCTTTGTTGTGTATAAGTCATTAAACCAAGAAGAATAAAATCCAAAATTTTATGATGTTTTGTAACTTAAAATACTTCAGCAAGGCAGTAGGATATTATAAATACGCCATTTAACTTAAGCTTGAGCTGTAAGGACAGTCTCTTCCTAAAAATCTGCTCTTCAGGGGAGACCAATCAGTATTTTGTCAGGAAGGCTACTATAAGCACTTCTATTATTTATGCCTCAATCAATTCCTGAGATTTTGATAATTAACCTAATACATGTCAGATTCTCAGAATCAGTATTTAGAATGGCAAATGTTACAACTGGTAAATTATTAGCAAAATTTAAATGGACTGGAGATACATAGATTTGTTGAAATGCCTTAGTAAATTAAAGATATTTAGGCTGTGTAAATTGGAAGTCAGAAGAAATGTTTTGAATTCACTCACCAGCTGGTGATAATGAGTAACAATTTCACCAGGCCCAAAAACTGAGCCCTTAATTAATGATGAAGCAAGAAAGAAGTCCCAGTTGATTCAAAGGAGACCTCAAAGACCAGACAAATATATCAGCCCCTGTGTAGGTAGGGCTGAAATGAATTTTCTTAACAGTTTGAAACTGACTTTTTCCACTGAAGGAAGATCATTGAACCTCCTCCAGGCAGAAGTTATTTGCATGTGTATAGACAAGAATGCGTGTATTTACTATTGGTTTTCTGGGGTGGCCTGGGTAGCTCAGTTGGTTAAGTGATTGCCTTTGGCTCAGGTCATGATCCCGGAGACCCAGGATTGAGTCCCACATCAGGCTGCCTGTTCAGGCATCCTGCTTCTCCCTCTCTCACTCCCCTTGCTGTGTTCCCTCTCTGGCTGTTTCTCTCTGTCAAATAATTAAAATCTTTAAAAAATATATATATTTACTATTGGTTTTCTACAGGTTGACTTAGATCTACAAAATTATAAAATAGCTCAAAGACAATGAAGGCAGTAACCCCATAGAATCAAATATCCGAAAGGGTATTCTCTAAACAACATATAGTTTTCTACTATACTTTGGTCCATTTAAAAGTTGTTCACATTTTTTCCTTGCAATATACTTACCTCCAGCCACTGGTTCTAGAAGTATTTCTGGTTGCTGTTAAAAAAGTAAAAGAAGTCTGCTTTAAAAGGCTGTCTACTTTCCCTGGGGCTAAATTTTCTTGCAAGATGTTGGTCAGAGTTAACTACTAGAGAGAACTGGGCCCAACTGAGCTTACAGAACAGATTGTGTTGTACTTACCCGCTCATAAAAATTTGTTTAAAACTGTCTACGTCTATCAGGAAATTCATCAAAAGCTTTCTTTCACTATAACTTTGTAGCAAGGATGTAGGAGAATAGCCGTTCTTATTGACCTCAAACATTTTGAGTTATTACCTGTATCTACCAAAAATAGCCCAGGAGTCATGTGTGCACATGCAAATTAACTTAAAGCAACATGGGAGTAGGCAAAAATTGGTACCAGCATCGGCCTTTTTCTTTCCTTTGGGAGATGGTTACAAATTCGGTTTACTGAAAGTCAAAATGCATTTCTGTGAAAGATTCTGGCCCACCTATAATGGATTTGATCATCTGTTGAGAACACAATCTGGTTATTTATACTTTGTTCCTAGTTGTACTGGGGCATTAACATGACCCATGCAACTTAAAGTGAGAGGACTCTGAAAACACAATTTTTATTCTTTACTCCTTCCTAACATTCTCCCTACCCCAGTCCCTGGTCTACACCTTGTCCACTGTCCCAGTGGGAGGACAGTAGGAAGACTCAGAAGGCAGCATGGATCTTCAGTCACAGTATCACTGAATCAATATTTTGTGCACTTTTTTAGTAAGACTGTATCACTGGACCATAAAATACTTTGGTAGTAACTACATCAAAATGTAAACACATATGACTGGTGAGTGAGCTGCATTTGTTGGGCTTTTCCAGCTTGGTTACAGAAGAATTAGAATTTCCATACACCTCCAAATGAACTCTCAAAAGCAAGCTCCAGTGAAGAGGACGTAAATCAAAGACTATGACATATGGTTTTATCTTTTCAGTAATGACATTTTCAAGTGTAATCCTATATACTTTTCCCCTTAAATAAAGTCTTGTTTAAAACCAAATGTTTCTCTGTTAGCACAGAGTAGGCAAGTGGGAGTCCACACACGGATATTGAGATATTCAGTGGTTTCATGGTTTTGAATAGTTTGAATTAACATGCTGTACTTGTGGCCTCCTGGAGAATAAGGCTGTGCAAAGGGAAAAGTGGTTAAGGACTAGGCTTGTGTCTTCCACATGGACAAGCTCTTTCAGGCACACTCAGTTGCAGAATCAGCATTTTTTTTTTCCAGAGAGGACAGAGCAATTATGCGCTCTAACACATCCCACATGCCCACATCAGAATGGCATATTCCTTGACCCAAGAAGGAAACCTACCTTCAGATTCTAACTTTTAAATAAAAAGCTTCCAGAGAGCTGTTTGTATCTCTAAAGTCATTCCAAAGGGAAAACAGTTTTTTAGAAATTTTAATACAGTTAATAAGCCGTCTTTTACTAATGATCACATTCCAAATATGTTTTCGGCAACTCTGGTGACAAAACGAGGTTACCACACCCTTCCAAATACCTAAATATCCTGTTCATTTGTCAGGGACTCCTTCATTTGTCATGTTACTCCTTTAGGGGAAAAAAATCGTCTTTGCTAAGGTAACTTTATAGGAAATCAGATAGCAATGGGGCAGGAGTCCTGCAGTAGACCAGAGCTTCAGAGAACAGTGGAAAGTCAGATGACATCTAGAGTCAAAGGAGTGGCAGGCGCTGAGGTTTGGTTCAATTGGGCTCCATTCAACCTTCCTTCTTGCCTGTTTTGTAGTGAAATCTACATTCTCCAAGCTCATTAGCAGTGAAGGTTATGGACACAAATGAGGTTCAACATTTAGATGCATGCATTTACCTAAGCTTTAGAGAGAAGGAAAAGGAACTATTTTCCTGCAGATGTTTCTGCTGGCAAACCAGGTTAGAGATGGGACTATTAAGAGGCCATTGTGCTAGCCTATGCACATGTCCAGCGGAGGGTATGAAGTCTCAGAAGGCAGTTAGTGTGGCAGCAGCAGGACCCACAGTGGTACAGCGGTGGCCTCCCTACGCCGTGGCCACAACCATGAGGAGTCCAAAGCCGACTCCTTGACTGCCTGGTCTGTCACTCCTTCCACAATTTTCTTCTTAAAAGATCCAGAGTGTTTCTGCTTCCTGTGCTCCACTTCAACTAATATGGACAAGATCTGTGGTCATTAGGATATGATTAACCATAGACTGAGAGCCAAAGTTCAAAATGTGTAAGTTTTACAGTTCGAAAGGAGTTGAAATTTCCTTCACTCAGCCCAACCCTCTGCATTTTCAAGGCGGAAAAGTAAGAGGTTATAGGATTTGAGATTAAAGGAAATGAGGCAGTATGATGTACAAGACAAAACAGAAGCAATAAGGAAGGCATATCTGGGTTTGAACCTTGGGATCCCACCAATTAACAGGTGATCTTACCTTCTCTGAGTCTTAGTTTTCTTATCTGTAAAATGAGAGTACTCAGGTTAGAACATGGCGGGTGCTTGGTAACTCACAGGTTCCCCCTTCTTCTGCTTTTTTATTCTAGGTCACATAACACAGCAGTGTTTGTTTAGAACCCAAGGTTCCTTGCCACTAGAAATACTTATTAAGACAGGTGAGGGGCACCTCGGTCGCTCAGTTGGTTAAGCGACTACCTTCGGCTCAGGTCATGATCCTGGAGACCCGGGATCGAGCCCCGCATCAGGCTCCCTGTTCAGCAGGAAGCCTGCTTCTCCCTCTCTCACTCCCACTGCTTCTGTTCCCTCTCTAGCTGTGTTTCTCTCTGTCAAATAAATAAATAAAATCTTAAAAAAAAAAAGACAGGTGAGACACAAGTTTATGTCTGAGTACACTTTCAGTCTACGAACAACACAGAAGAGTGAAAATCTGGTCCGGTAACCTCTCCACTTAGAAAGAACAATCAAGGAAAAGGACCAAAACAGAAATAGGAACCTGGAAATGTTGCCTCTATTGAAGTACAATAAATGGAACAGAAGACTCTACTAGTAAAGGTTTATGTTAGTCATCTCAGGTGGCCATAACAAAACACCACAGTCTGGGGTCTCTTTAGCAACAGACATTTATTTTCTCACAGTGTCATGGCTAGAAGTTTCTGAGTAACAGTGCAGAAATATTTGAGTCATTCTGAGACTTCTCTTCCTATCTTATAGATAGCTACCTTCTCACTAGGTCCTCATGTGGTCTTTCTTTGGTGAATGTGCCTGCAGGAAGAGAAATCTCTGAAGTCTCATCGTCTTATAAGGACATCAGATTAGGGTCCCACCCTTGAGACCTTATTTAACTCAGTTACTTCCATAAAATTCCTTTCTCCAAACACAGTCACATGGAGGGCTGGGACTTCCATATATGAATTTAGGGGGACACAATTCAGTTTGTAACAAGACCCAAATGACCTGATAGCAAAAACCAAAGTGGTCAAGTAAGAACAATTCAGGAAGGGATACGATAGCTCATGGTCTAGACAGAAGACTGAGCTGGATCCCACGGCTGGTTCTGGGAGCTTCAGCCTGTTCTCAGGCCTTCCAGAGAGTGGACCTGAATTTCACAGAGAGGGGATGAAGAGCAGGCACACTTGCCAGGGTTAGGATAACATGAGCAAAAGGCAAGTCAGACCAGATACAGGCCTCCTTGGAAGTTCATTCAATCATGCTAGGCAGGATCTGGCCATATGCGCATACTGTACCCGACGGAGCCTTACCAGTGACCTCTTTAGCCATTCCCAAGATTCTTTTTTTTTTAAAGATTTCATTTATTTATTTATTTATTTTATAGAGAGAAACACAGCAAGAGAGGGAACACAAGCAGCGGGAGTGAGAGAGGGAGAAGCAGGCTTCCCGCCGAGCAGGAAGCCCGATGTGGGACTCGATGGCGGGTCTCTGGGATCATGACCTGAGCCGAAGGCAGTCTCTTAACCAACTGAGCCACTCAGGCGTCCCCATTCCCAAGATTATAAACATGGAACTTGAGAAGTTATCAAAGTGAGAGTATAAGTTCCAGTCTCTTTGGTTGTTTTTTGTTGCCCTACACTTATATGTAGGTAACTCTCATGGCACTGACGTCAGAGGTCACATAGCTTGAGACTCTCACTCCATGCCCTGAGGAAGTCCCAGCGCATCTATAAGATTTTTGCAGATTGCCAGGAACTTCTGTTCACCTAGTCATCTCTTCCTCCAGGCATTCTGGGACTCCTCTCTTTCATACAACATTGCAAAGGCACAGAGACTTAAGCTTTTTTCCTCCATTTCTACAAAAACTGCCATAAGAATAGTGAGCTCTGGGGTGCCTGGGTGGCTCATTCGATTAACTGATTAACTGTCTGCCTTTCTCGCCCAGGTCCTCATCCCAAGATCCCGGGATCTAGCCCTGCTTTGGGCTCCCTGTTCAGTGGGGAGCTTGCTTCTCCCACTTCTTCTGCCCCTCCCCTCTCTTTTGCTCCCAATTAATAAAATTCTACAGAAGAAGAAAAAGAACAAAAAGTGGGGTGGGGGGGAGGAGGACACTGAGCTCTGCTGAAGAAGGCTTTGGAGAGAGTTGCAGGACCTCTCACCACGTCTCCAGCTCACCTCTCCCTCCTCCTTGGATCCCCTATATCCCACCTGTTGATGGGCAGAACAATTCGGCTCTTCTTAGCAACTTCTCCCAGACTCCAGTGTCCAAACCCACACACATATTGACTTTGCAATCCAAAACAAACAGATCCAGAATAGATTAAGGAGTTTACTTAAAAACATAAAATCTAATAAAAAGCAAAACTGTAAAATAAACAAACCAACATTTATAAAGCAGGCTAGTGGGATGATGAAACATCCCTCCTCCTGGGTTGGTTCAGTGTAATGGTACAAATAAAATCAGGGGTGAAAGTAATTTAACTATCTTAGCAATCAAGATGAAAGAGTCAGTCAATTAAGCTAATGACTATTTTCATCAGTGCAATACATTGAAGTAGTCACTGAATAGCACTGAAAACAGGCTTCTCCTTCAAACCTCTCCCTATCTTTTCCTTTTTTTCCTTCTCACTTACTCATTTATTTAGCATCTATTTATTGTGCACCTACTGTGTGCTGGGCAGCACCATTGTAGATGCTGTATTTGGAGCAGCAAATAAAACAGATTGGGACGCTCATGGAGTTTACATTCTGGTAGAAGAGAAGGATAATGAACAGGTAAACAGATGCATAAAATAAGGCCATATAATGGCCAGGACATTAAAGAAAATAAAGCAGGGTAATAAAGAGACTAACTGGGCTACGTGGGGCCAAGTTGATAACACACTTAGGGAAAGCTCTCTGAAGAGGACACTACTGTACTGAATGATGACCTTAATTAGCAAGAAAAAGTCATGGAGAAGAGAATTCCAAAGCCCTAAAGCGGAAAGAGCAGAGGGTGTGAGGAGCAACTGGGAGGCCATTGGGAGGTGAGGAACAGGGGAGAGAGAGACAGGAAGTGACATCAGGGACATAAACCAGCCCCAGATTACCAGGAGTCACAATAAGGAATGTGGATCTTATTACCATCCACACCACCAGTTAAGTTAAGCACTTTTTGACAGAATCAGAAATAGACCTAGTTCTTTTTTTTTAATTAGCTGGACTATGATGCTTTAATAATAATAAGCAATGCTATAATTAAGTATAAATTTGAAAATATTAAAAGCCTAAAGTACACACACACACACACACACACACACACACACACACACCACACATACGAAAGGGTCTAGCCTTCATCTTCTGAATTTTCACACTCAGAAGATACACAGTATGCCATCAGGGACCCTATTTATTGCCATCTGCTCCTGCAAAATCTATTTCTACAAACAAGGAAAGAAATCCTTGCAATACTGTGCCCCGCGCTCCTAATTTCAGACCACAACTGAAGTTAAGTGCTTAGGAAATTTTCGTTGTCTTTTAAAGCCAGTAAGAAAATAAGTAAATATAGATAGATAGATAGATAGATAGATAGATAGATAGATAGATAGATGATAGATAGATGATAGATAGATAGATAGATAGATAGATAGATAGATAGATAGATAGATGATAGAGCCAGTAAAAGAACCACTCCAGATTTTTCTTTCTTACTAGGTTCTTGAGATGACTCTGAAGAGAGTACATGTGATTTTTGGAAACTGTAATTTTTTCCAGCCCCTAGAGATGGGGAGGAAGAGTCAACTGGATGCCAGAAAAGTGAGCTGAAACAAATTATAGAGTGGGCTTAATAGAAAACCCACCATGTGATGAAATATTCTCTCTCCCTTTTTTAATTTATGAAAAGCACTTACTAGCATGTTCCACACCCCTCTCCCATGGGGTTTCCTGGTCCATTCAACTGCATCACTTAAGAATTAATTTTTTTCTCTGCAGCCAAGGCAGGGAAGAGGCAGCAAGACGAAGAGCGGCATCTCTGTTGCATTGGTTCAGAGGGAGCTCCCTCAAGATTTTTCTTCCTTCTTTATTCCAGTGTAATTCTAAGGAATGCCCCATCCACCCTAATTCTGATTTTATCCATTTACCTAGACTTAGACATTCAGAGCCAAGTGAAACCACCAATTCAAAGATGAAATTTTTTAAAGAACCCTCCCCAGTTTCTGCTCCTAAATAGAACAGTATCTTTTCTCACAGGTAACATTTTAAATAATGTGGGAAAACCAAGTTCCTGTGAGATCTCAGCCAATCACTGACTCTCTCTGGAACTCAATTTGCCCACATAGAAGAAAATCATGAAATAGGAGTGGGGAAAAGCAATATGAACTGGGATGTTCTCTGGAGCATTAAATACAATCATGAAAAATTAGAGACTGTCCAACCTCCAAAATGCTAACCTCATAATAGCATTTTACTGGATTTCATTAATAATAAAAACAACTAGAATTTTTGTAGTATATTGGCTTATAAGGCACTGGCAAGTACATAGCCTCATTTGTAAGCAGCCTAACAAAAAACAGACCACCATACAGTTTTTATTTATTACTATTTTGCAGATGAGGAAACTAAGACTGAAACAGGTTATGTGGTTCGTATCAAGTTACATGGATGGCACACTCAGACCCCCACGGAAGACTGTAATGGTCATGGAGTTTGGACTCAGGCAAGTTTCATCTTGAACAGTAGCTCCACTAATCTTCTACTACTGCATATTTTGAAAGTTGTTCATTTGGATAGGCTTCTGTTCTCCTGTCGGTGGGAACAGGCTCTTGGGTGTGTGGTGGAGCAGGAGGACAGCCATAAAATGCAGTGTCTGGCAGGTATCTGATTGAATCAATCTTATTTCCCTCTTTCTTCTCTTTTAAGTATTAATTCCATAGTCTTTCTACTGACAACATTCTGCTATTCTACCATCACTGAAACTAGATACCATCACTGAAACCAGATACATCACTAGAAACTAGGTACTAGAATTCTACCTTCTCCTTACCCACTAATCCAGGGCAGTGATTCTCAATGGGCCACCAACTTCATTACTACCCCCTGCCCTAGGGCCACCCACACCTAGCAGAGAGGAAAACCAGCCCTTTCCCCTGGCACCAGATCCTTCCTTCTCTTCTTTTCACTGAGCGCTGAATTCCCTTTTGCCTCTTTAAAGCTATGGCACTTGTTGACTTTAGTTGGGCTCCTTGTGTCAGAATACAATGTGAGTATTTTTGTGTTTCTACATGTCCAGGGCTTTCTGAGTAATCTGGGTTAAAGGATGAGTGAATGGCAAGCAAGACTTGGAAGTTAAGGATAATAAGTCACCCAGGAGGGATTAGCAGATTTATCTCCCCTAGAGCCATTTGTTCACATTTCAAAGGGTTGTAACACCTTCCAGTGTCTTCTCAGAGATGTGTTTACATCACAGAGCAAAGGTTTCTGTCCTTCCCTCAGGAGGAGAAGAAAGACAGCTGGGCAGCTTTTCCTTTATCAGTAATTGCAGGGTTCCTCTCCAGTCCTGTAGGTACCCTCCCTACTACAGACATGTAGGTGATGGCTGCCTATATTGTGTTGCCCTTGGGGGGAAATGGGGCACAGGGACCTGGTGCCAACATATTCTCTAAGTAACTAAATCCGTTCTGCCTCTGATCCAGAAACCTCATAATAGAAGGATAAAATAAATAAGCATAAATATGAAATGTTATCTCCTTGACTTGATTTCTTCTCCATAAAAGCCTGAAATTCGTTTCAGGCCCTGTCCCACTTGGTTGAACCTTGGTCATTATCATCTACAGAGTCACCTCAAATGAATGCAGAGGAAAATGTAATTTGATATCAGTCCCAATGCCTATCCGGTAGAATTAAATGAAAAAGAGAAATAAAAGCATGCCTATCTTGGGACTCAGATTTAAGACCCTAAACACAGCCCTAAACTTCATTTAGGGTGATGGAAAAAATTCCTAAGTTGGGGGAAATCACAGGGTGAGAGAGACCATGAAATTCACAGATTACCATTAAATATAATATCAGGACATAGCACCTAACTATTTCAACTAAGTCAAAGAAATGCAAAATAATCTTTCAGATCATCCGTGTATTCTTTGACCAGAAGAAAAAAGCTTCCAACAAAACCACGGCTCCGGTGACAGGGAATTGGTAGAGAGCAAGAAAACGGTGCTGTACTTGGTCTGTCGAGATACTGAGAGCAAAAACATCCATTCACAACCAAAATTCTCATGTCTGCTTCCTAGTGACCTCTGTCAGCCAAATCTACCTTCATTCAGAAGCACACAAGAAGTCAGTCGTAGTAGGCTTTGGTCAGAGACTTTTGTGATCTCCACAAAGTGTCCTGGATCCAGGTCACCCCAAGATTGGTGGAGTGAATCTAAATGAGCCACATCAGCAAACACAGCAGTGAGCGAAACTTGAGTCAGCCAGTAACTGATCCCGGCTCTGATGAGTTCATGTTCCCAAGACTGCTTTGCCCTCAGTCTTTAGATTTCTAGCAGCTTCAGGGTGATAGTTGCTTGGTCGTCCCATTGTACAAATCCTAGGAAGATCTTGCTTCTCTGCTGTGTAACTACTTTCCAGATCCAAAGCATAATTGGATCTGCCTTGCTGCCTTGCTGGTCTCCCTGGAAATCACTCTGTCTGGTCCCACTTCTTCCTGCTAAATCCAATCAGTTCCATATCTGACAAAAGTGAAAACGTGAAAAGGCCAGTTTCTCTTATTATCTCAAAGGTGGATTTATTCTATGACTTTGGACAAGTCATTCAACCCTTCTGATCTCTGTTCTTCTCAAAAATAAGTAGCCTGCATGGATTGTCAGCACATAGCTGTTGATGTTTCCAGGGATAGCATTCAGTAAATGAAGAAAACCCTCTGGAAGAGTTAGTTTATACAAAGCAGGCAAATTCCAATCATAAAGGGGTTAATCCCTTCGTAAAATAGCATGAAAACACTGAGACATTAAGTTTCAAGAGGATGGACTCTGACTCTAGCTGCATTGTTCTGCCTTAAACCTCAGCCAAGGTAAGGAGCCAAAAAGAAAGAAAGAGAAAGAAAGAAAGAAAGAAAGAAGAAAGGAAGAAAGAAAGAAAGAAAGAAAGAAAGAAAGAAAGAAAGAAAGAAAGAAAGAAAGAAAGAAAGAAAGAAAAAAGAAAGAAAGAGAGAGAGGAAGGAAAGAAGGAAGGAAGGAAGGAAGGAAGGAAGGAAGGAAGGAAGGAAGGAAGGAAGGAAGGAAGGAAGGAAAGAAGGAAGGAAGGAAGGAGGAGAGAGAAAGAGAAAGAGGGAAAGAGAGAGAGAAAGAAGGGAAGAAAGAAAGAAAGGAAGAAAAGGAAAGCCCCCAAATCTTAATAATTAAATTCATTTGGATAATACAGTGGCAAAACCAGCTTCCTGAATGGTGGAAATTATACTTGTTCCTCATTACTCTACTGTTTGCATGATGACTTGAAACCCTACCAGGACAAAACTATTTCATGGCATAACTGACCAGCAGGCCAATATATCATGTTCATTATATTTCATTTTCTAAGGAACAACACAAAAGATCAGTGTCCTGCCATTTTGAAACATTAACAAGACTGCAAATATCAATAAATCTAATTTACTGGAAGAGGTTTTTAGATGTCAGGGATAATTATTTTTGCCCATGCAGTTGAGAAGTTTGGTGACAGTGAGAAAATGGGCTGATTTTTTTTTCTTATCTGATTCTGTCATAGTTGTGAGTTGGCTGCCTCTAGGGGTCCGGCATCCTGGGAAAAACAGATCTCTTTGCTCTGGGGCTATTAAATCACAGAAGCCTGTGGGTTCTACCCAGCATACTTAGAAGGAATATTTAAGCAGTTCTATTCTATGCTGGATGAGAAATTATAAAGAACAGCTTGCATCCCAAACTGGTAAGAAGCATGGTCTCTGCCCTGTAATACATACCATCTACAGAATCCTGCACCCAGCTTCAGTGATGAAGGAAATAGCACTGAGTGCCTGGGCTCAGTTGTTAAGCATCTGCCTTCGGCTCAGGTCATGATCTCAGGCTCCTGAGATCGCGTTCCACCTGAGATCTCCCTCTCCCACTCCCTTTGCTTGTGTTCCCTCTCATTGTGTCTTTCTCTGTCAAAAAAATAAATAAAATCCTTTAAAAAAGAAAAAAGTAGACAGCACCAAGATAATCCCATTTGCTTGTATCAGTACAGATAAGTGTGTTGTGTTTCAGCACAGTGCAAGACTCTTTTATTTGCTGTTTTATAAGCCTAACATTCCCTTCCCACCCAGAATGGCCAGTTAATACACCAGGGCTAAATGTTTGGAGAATTACTCTACCATATGGAAGTAGCAAATGAAGAACATAAAAAGCAGAAAGATCTATGCCCTGGTGGATAGTGGTCTCAAATTCACTCATTATTCATATGAATGTAAGAAACACAGGGAACAGGAGAAGGTCAGTGGGGTCCATGGAGGCCATTCCTTTCCAATATTGCTCTTTTTTTCTTGGGCAGCATCTAATTGCTTCTGTGCTTCATACAGTTGGGTCTGGAATTCTGTTCCAAATATTTGTTATTCTAAAAAAAAGAAGAAGAAGAAAAAAAAAAGGTTCCTGGTGTCTGTTCTGTATTTAGATTGTTGAGTTTCAAGTTGCTGTCAGATGAGGTCCTGGGCAGAGGTGGCCTTCAGAGGAACCTCATGCTGCTTCCCAGGAGGTTCCATCTCTCTTGGAAAAAGAAAAATCTGCTTTAAACTCAAGGTTTATTTATCGTTTTCAATAGGAGATGTGCTACTAGAAAATGTTGAGGAGTAGGAGACGGTCAAGAGAGACAGACATTTTTCAAAAAGAAAGCATGCTTCTTGGTGTTCGGGAAACTCCAAGGGTGTAAAATGGCCTAGGCATTGCCTCCTTCCCAGTTATTGAAGTCCCTCCTCCTTCCTTCCTTCCCTCCCTCCCTCCCTCCCTTATTCCTTTCCTTTCTTCTTACTTTTTTTTTTTTTTTTTAATATCCAGAGCCCATGCCAATAAACGTACTTTATCTGGGAAGTCATTATTTTACCCTGGTCTTCCTTGCTCTGGGGGAATCTCCATTGTCTTCAGAATAGCTGTTGACCCTCGCTTGCATATACCTTCAGAGATCTGGGACGCCGACCACCATCAACACCTCAACTTCTGGACACCAAAGGCCTCGGTGACCAGAGACTGCCAAATCAACAGCTGCTAAAACTAGGAAATGAGAACAATAAAACCTAGACTCACCCTCAAGTAACTTACAGCTTTGCTAAGACAGCAATATCCATGCATATTGACTACTTCATTAAACAGCACATGATAATATATTGAGAACCTGTGAAGAAGTTCTAAAGCCACTGTGTTGGAATCTAGTGCCATGTAAATCTAAGTCCAGGTTCTGAAGCTCTATAGCCAGCAACTAGGAAATGTTATGGAGTCTCCGTCTTACTACACTTAAAGATTTTCATACTGTTAGTCCTTAAAAGATGGGTAGGAACCACACATTCTTTGTGTAATAAATAGAAATTACTAATACTCCAGGGTCCATAATTTCTTTATTTATTTGACTCCTAAGAGTTCTTGGAGCCTTCATGCCCTGGTATATGCAAGGCAATTGTATTATTGGACAAAAGGATCTTTCTTTTGTAAAAATTTCAGTCCATATAAACTGTGATCATGTAAAGAATGTCAAGATGCATTTGGGTTGGAATTTTCTCCTTCCTGGGACTGAACATTAATCATCCCATGAATGGATCTGTTCTTCCTCAAAGCAAGGTTTGGTCCATCTAGAGTACTATTCTCACACATAACTAGAAAATTTTGACCACGATGGGCTGCCTGCAAAACAGGATGGAGTTTTCAAGGAGGGCTATTCATTACCTCACAAATCCTCCTGTATGTCTGCCTTAGGTTTATTAGTTCAGTGAAATTTTGATGGATTTTAAAATATATATAAATAACTGTAGTAAAAAGCCTGCATAGCTTTCACCCACACATGAACTGAAGAAACTAATAGGCACAAGTGCTATGAACACAAACACACCCAATTGGGTTTGTTTGGTGGGATGATGATTTCACTCTTGGGAGCCCTGCCTGCTACTCTTGGATATGCTTTATTTTTTTTTCCTTCTAATATAATTTCACATTCGACAAGGTAAAGCAGAATGGCTTCTCATTGATGCATGCCTCTATAAATACCTACAAAAAGAGAAGGAGCTTAGGTTAGAAACGAAACATACGAACCTCAGTCAAGGCAAAGTGGAGAGATTTATGAACTTCCTAATAAATGTTATCATAATAAAACTGTGATCATGTAAAGAATGTCAAGTATATTTGTTGACACCATGGTCTCAGGCACTCCAGAAAGAAGCAGCACACAGGTGAGAGAAGCTTAAAAGTAAGAAGAGAAGAGGAAGAGTGAATAACAAACATATTAAGGGAAGTAAGAAATGAGAACGTTCTACCCATGTTAAGCAGTTAAGAGTTCTTTAGATTCAAGCTCTATTAACCTCGGCCTTACATTTGGGCCGAGCCCTGTGAACCATCTTAACTTCCTAGACCTTGTGGCCCATCCAGAGTAAGATTGTTATCTTAATGTGTTGGCACCTGCCGAACCTGGGAGACTTGCTACTTCCACCCTCACATTCTACAGATGAAGAAATCATGACTCAGAGAAGTAAGGAGACTTTTCAAGGATCTCTCAGCTGATCTCAGAAGAAATGAGGCTAAATTCCAGATCTATTTCCTCCCCCATTCGCATTTGCACTCAACGCCCTTCCTGATTTTTGGTGGGCCCTTCTAATTCCCCAACACACTCCATGGCATGCCCCTACCACACACACACACACACACACACACACACACACACACACACACATTCACACTTCTTCTGTATGCTTGTGCAATAGTTCTCCATCAGTTAGGACAGGCTGGCAAAAAATAGCAAGGACTATATGTTGACAGCCCAGTGTTTACATGCTGAACACAAATGCAGTATGAATGACTCTCTAGCAGCCCAGCCATTACATATGCTGAAATGCAACCTTTGGGGAACTCCTGATGGAATTCACCAGTTCTCTTCTCACTGAATCCACAAAAGCATTGCACAATGCAAATCCAGCTGTGCTAGCCCGCCCTGTGGAGGAAAGAAACTGTGGGGCTGGTGGCGTTTCCCAGTGGATTCATTTGCTGAGGCAATCCTGCTGCTGTCACCCCGCTCTGGGAAGAAGACATTTGTTTTGTTAGAATTTTTGGATCTGGTAGGCTTCTTCCATGACACACGACAGATACATAAAACCTCTGGTTCAAACATTTCACCTCCCGGGCACAAATACTCCCCACCCACATCCCCACCCTCTGAGCCCTTCACCCCCACACTCCACCCTCTCCTCTTCAACCCAGGCTCCAAACAATCCCCACTAACTTATTGTGAAAGGCCAATATGAAATAGTGGGGAAAAAAATCCTTCATTCTAAAAATTTTTAAGGAGGGCTTCTCTGAAGTACTCGGCTCTCCTCCCCATGTACATTGCTTCCATTGACAAGTCATCAGAGAAATTTGAGTTTTGAGCTGTTTTCTTAGCAGTAAGGATGGATTTAGATGATTGAAACTGGATGGGTAGCATCATGGGGGTCGGGTGGAATGGTATTCCTCCTTAAAATATTTAATAATAGAAGAGCAAAAGTTCAGGCCAAGGATTAGGAAGACATTATGACTGCTATATGGAAGAGTAAACTCAGATTTAAGACAAAGAAGTACTCTCTGCTGAAACTGACTAACTACTGTACTCTGCTATTTCAGTGAGGTCAGATGACCATCTATGCAGATGTTCCTGGCAGGAATTCTTGGGAGAAAGCCTGGACCAGACACTCTGAATCCCCTCCCCCAGCTCTCCACACCTGTGACCACAGAAACCCCTGTGATGGCGGGGTTGAGAACAGAATGTATTATGGGTTTGGAAGGGATCACAGGAATTGATGGATGTAGGGATTAAATATGGACTCGTTAGCAGGATGTTCCAACCAACTATGGGCTGATTCTGCAGTTCACCGTGGACACTGGAGCCAATAAAACCTTCAAAGACCTTCTATAATGAGCAAAAAGAATATTTTAGAAATATCGCACCCAAAATTTATTTCACTTTTCAAAGGCATGAGCGTACTTGAAAAGTTTATTCCCCTAGGTAATATAAATAGCAACTTTTAACATAAAATTGAAGAAATAATAGTCCCTATTTCATAGAGAATATGATGTTTGGAGGAAGTGAGGCATGGAAACTGCTGGACAGATCGCCAAGCATGGTCAGTAATTAATAAGTGCTAACAGTTTGTCTTCCTTACGGTCAATATTGCTTTTCTCAGTAAGTCACTTCTATTTTTAAGATTTTATTTATTTATTTGAAAGAGAGAGAGCCCAAGTAGAGGGAGGGGCAGAGGGAGAGGGACAAGCAGACTCCCCGCAGAGCAAGGAGCTTGGTGTGAGACTCAATCCTGAGATGAAGGACCCTGAGATGAAGACCCCAACCGAAGTTGGATGTTTCACTGGCTGAGCCATCCAGGCGCCGCTCAGAACGCTATTTCTGAATAGATATTGCCTAGGTGGATAACCCACACTAGGTCAGAAGTACCCCGGTCCCAGCTGTATCGCCAGGTAAACCTGCAGTGCTGAACCTAGAGCAGTGCAGAGAGGGAGTGCTCATGCATGCACCGTGTTGGCATCTTGGTACAGCCTGGCAAGTGTGAGCGTAGAAGGAAGTCACAATGAAAGCAAGCACTCAAAAGGCTCCATTTTCCTCAGAAAGTAAACAAATCCTAATGAACGTAGAATAAAAGGGGCAAATAGAAAGAACTGGGTCAAGAGAGACTTGGTACATAGATTTGCGTGTGTGGCTAATTTAGCGGGTTGGTGTGGCCTTGCAACTCCATGGTATTTTCCAGCTGGCTTGAGGGAGTAGAGAATTTAGGGCCAAATATTTGGTGAGTTTCCTGATGAAAGAAATTAAACAACAGCCACTCTGGCTTTTTGTAAGCGAAGATGTGTTAACCACACTCCAGAAAGAGAAGCAGCTCTCACTCTACTCCATGTTTGTGGGTCTACAGGCTCAGACCCCAGAGGTCCCATGTTGCTGTTGTTTCCCTTTACCAGGCCAGAACAAAAACAGCGACGTACACAGAGAGACTCTCAAAAAGTGACTTCTGAAAAGTAAGCAATAGATTCTTTTTACCTCCAAAGACGAAGGCACAAATTGCCCATAGGCAAATGGGTCAATGCCCAGCTAGCTCCCAGCCAGAACACAAGCTGGAAAGCTTAGACTCTGACAGGACTCTGGACTCAACTCAGACTCATTAGATGATACTACCCAATTTGAGATCAGCGCAGCTAACTAACCATCCAGCAGATGTCTCTTCTTCAGGGACAAGACTTGTGGTGACTGTCTGTTTCCTCAGCTAAAGTCTGTACAGAGTTAAGTCGAAAAGATAAGGTTCCAAAAGCCAGATGTTCCTAAACATTCATTTTTAGGAACTGTCTGGGACATCCAGTTGCAGTGTTCTTAGACACAGAAAAGTTAAGATGGTCTCTGGCTACTTCGACTTCACGGGTCATGAATTCCACCTCACCCAGAACAAAAAAACTGCCCACTACATGCACAGTCATGATTCCTCTTTCAGCACAGATGGTTCCAAATTGAAACCCCAGAGCCCATGGTAACCTTTAAGTGGCATACATATCCTATAACAGGATATTGGTAGTTCCTGGGAGTCTCAGCATTTTAATGTAATGATGTAAAGAGAAACATGGCTCTCCAAGTTTCCTGTCCCCTAGTGTATATGTCCCATATAATTCCCTTGAGTGTGGGAAGGACATGTAAATATGATAGGATAATCTCACCTTTCATTAGATGACTTTCTATAAGTTTGTACTATAAGATTAGAGAGAGATTCTCTTGCTGGAGAAGTATGATGAAGAAGAAAATGTACATTGAAGAAGTACACGTGGAGAGAAGACCATGACCATGTGGAGAGAAGACCAGTTGGCTAGAATCGGAGAGTGGCTTCCATTCTCATGAGACCACCCAGCCAACAGCAAGCAAGACGAGACCTCATTTCCTGTAGCCACAGAGAAAACAAGTCTTCCAATAACATGAATGGGCTTGTAAAATAACTCTAGGTCTAGAGAGAACACCACCCCATTGACACCTTGATTTTACCCTTGTAACACCCTGAGAAGAGGACTCAGTTAAACCATATGCAGACTCCTGACCCTGGATACTGAGAGACAATAAACATGTGATTTTAAACTGTTAAGTTTGTGACCATTTGTTACAGAGCAACAGAAAATTAATACACAGCTCCAGCTGAATGAGTATATGTTTATATTTATCAACTGTGTGACCTCCAGCCGGTTAAAGAATTCTTCTGGGCCTCCCCTGTGTTGCCTCTAAAAATGTGAATTATAGACATAGCTGCTCAATTGTTTTCATGTTTAAAGCAAAGATTCAAAGAGAAGTTATTTGTGAAAGATATTATTTTGGTCATTATATAGCAAGTAATTGATAACATTCAATGAAAAGCTGTGAGGTCTATGAAAATCCAAAGGTCTTTATGGGCTAAAGGTAGAAGCATAAACTCTGCCTCCAGCCTTTCAAGACAGGGTAGGATTGTGAGAGTCCCTCCTCCTATCACCTATCTCCAGAGCAAATGCCAGGGGAGGTTTGGGCTCCTCCAGCAGAAGGTGTAAACACGGGGAAATTCCCTCTTTCATGGAAACTGCCAGAGCCTCACTATGCAAATGATCTACTATTCATGCTGTATATATTTATTTTACTATGCCAAATGCTAGGAGGGCACTGTGGATAAGGAAGCAAACAAGGCTCAGCTTTTCATTTTTAAGGCAGTTAGAGCACTTAGAAAGACACAGATAAGAGATGAACAATTATCAACAGGGTAAAAAGGTTATATTAGGTAAAGGAGCACCTGCTTGTCATGAGGCTATATAGGAAGGTATCCCAGAGAAAGGCAAGCTTGAGTTGATTAGTAAATTACAAATAGGAGTAATTAAACAGGTGAGTTTGGCAGGTTATTGAGAAGGAGATGTTTTATTGGAAACAGTTAAAGACATACAGGCTTAAGAACATAACCCTTTTAGGGACTAGCTCATTAGTGTCATCTGGCTTTATAAAAGAGAACATGAAGGTATGTGACAAAATGATAGAGTTTAGAGTGAGAGAAAGACCAGACCATGAAGGATCTCACGTGCTTTGCTCAAGAGTCTGATATTTATTCTGAACATGATAGGCATCTTTGGTGGCTCTTAAACAGATTGGCATCTCAAACTTGGACAATGTATGGGTAATGGAGTAAAAAGAAGAGAGAATCCATCTTGAAGGTAACTTGAGAAATCTGGGTAAGAAAATATCATGAGAACATCAGTGCAGATTAACAGAAGGATGAATTTAAGAGCCAGCAAGAAAGTATCTAAGCAGGACCCAACAGGCCATCATGAATCTAGGCGAGAAAGATGTCATGATTGGATCCAAATTTATTCTAGAATGAGCAACTGGATAACAGCAAGATTCATGAGTACACCAATTCTCAACCTTCTACAAGGGAGAGAAGTTAGGTGAGGGCTTCAAGAATTTCCCAAAGCTTGTCAGGATGTTAGAGAAAGAAAATTATTAATATAGATAGCCTCTTAATTTATATCCTAGATCCACTGAGTCCAAACATTATCCAGGAATGTTTTCTCACTAATAAAAGAATGGTTTAGGCAACAATACTCCTTTCTGGGACTAGAACAGGCAGTAGTGCTTATGTGTCCCTTAATGCCTTGAATGGAATATGCTTCGCATAGGACCATTTCTTGATGGGTATGTCCCATCAAGTGTTTAGAAAGCAGAATCTGGCCTTTGTTGACTGACTGGCTTATTGGCTTAAGAACTTAAGGTAAGCATGCTTAGTTCAGCACATCTGTGCACTTTAAAAGGAATCATAAAGTATCTCATATAACAAAAGAAATTTTAGTCTCCAGAACTTAACTTTTACAGTAAAGGAGGTGAGAGTGGCCAGAGCTCACAAAGATTGTCAACACTTTTTTTAGAACCACGTCATTCAAAATGATGTTTTCAATTACTCCTGCTTTCAAATCAAATCTTGCTTGAAAATAAATACACCATACCACTTTTAGTGCGAACACCCCGTAAAAGGCACTGAGAATGTGGAATTGATTGTTAGATTGTGCACAAGACCTTATATTTGCCAAATCACCCACTCCTTTTAAAACATATCTCAAGTTGGTCATCTGTTGAAGAGCATTGCTTCATTATTATTGATCTCTCTCCAACCCACCAGCACTAACCCAAATCCACCTTTCTCAGTGTTCATTATTGTGGTTTTGTATTTCGCGGTCCCCATGCCTATTTTTTGACCAAATATGTTGTCTCTTCTCTCTGTTAGATTGGACCCAAGTTCATTCTTTTTTTTTTTTTTTTAAAGATTTTATTTATTTGACAGAGAGAAACACAGCGAGACAGGGAACATAAGCAGGGAGAGTGAGAGAGGGAGAAGCAGGTTTCCTGCCGAGCAGGGAGCCCAATGTGGGACTCGATCCTGGGTCTCCAGGTTCATGACCCAAGCCGAAGGCAGTCGCTTAACCAACTGAGCCACCCAGGCACCCCTACCAAGTTCATTCTTTAGTAAGTGCCCCCCAACGTGGTCCTATCATTGTGGCTAATCGCCTAGTCCTTTGTTTATTATTATTCAAGCAACATGTAAGCAGACTGAATAACACAACCAGAAAGATGTTTCATATTGTAACTTGCTTCTTTGCCTATCACACAGAAACTGATTGTTGCCGCCACCTTCTCCTCCTCCTCCTCCT
>PITA01018883.1:27797-39259 GCA_004023965.1 Spilogale gracilis | reverse complement strand
ATGAGGGGTAAACTGGAGGACAGTGGGAGAAGGAAAGTAAATGGGAACTAGGGTAATCTAGGGAGGGAGACGAAACAACAGAGACTTTGGACACAGAAACAAACTGAGGGACTTGGAGGGAGGGGGTGAAGGGATGGGAGAGCCTGGTGGTGGGCACTGGGGACACCTAAAGTGTGGAGCACTGGGTGTGGGGAACGGGGAATGAATCTTGGAACACTGGAAAAAAAAATTTTAGTAACAATGAAAAAAAAAAAGAAAAAATTTAAAAAAAGAAAATTAAAATTTCAAGACAAGTACATTATGCTGTCGTAAAAAAAAAAAAAAAAAAAAAAGTCTCCTTGCCTTGCCCCGGGCTCCGCTGTGTTCCCGTTTCTGTCTAGGTCCGATTCAGGCCGTAATCTGCTGTTATTCCTCACTCACAGAGCACTTTCATTTTGGGGTATTTGTTTTCAATGGTTCAGCTCTGCAGGCTTCCTCCCCCACTCCCCTGTCTCTGGGGACAAGCCTCCAGACCCTCTTATTTGTTTCTACCTTTTTGCCAATGTTCCTTGTCTCTCGTGGCGGTCCAGAAGTGGGAAATATCACATTTCAGGCTGATTTCATGGGTGTTCACGGTGGTCTTGTAGTGTTTTTTTTGCTGGAATTCAGCTCTCTTCAGGGAGCTCCCCGAAATGTGGTCACCTGTCCTTCCGCCATCTTGACTCCGCAATCTATACTTTCAATGCCATTCTGATCAAAATTCCACCAACATTCTTCAAAGCGTTGGAACAAACAATCCTAAAATTTATGGAACCAAAAAAGACCCCAAATCGCTAAGGAACTGCTGAAGAAGAAAAACAAAGCTGGGGCATCACGTTACCTGACTTCAGGCTTTATTACAAAGCTGTGATCACCAAGACAGCATGGTACTGGCACAAAAATAGACAAATAGATCAATGGCACAGAGTAAAGAGTCCAGATATGGACCCACAAATCTATCGTCAAATCATCTTCGACAAAGCAGGAAAAAATATCCAGTGGAAAAAAGACAGTCTCTTCAATAAATGGTGCTGGGAAAATTGGACAGCTATGTATAGAAAGATGATACTAGACCATTCTCTTACACCACACACAAAGACAAACTCGAAATGGATGAAAGACCTCAACGTGAGGCAGGAATCCATCAAAATCCTGGATAAGAACATAGGCAGTAAACTCTGACATCGGCCACAGCAACTTCTTTCAAGACACGTCTCCAAAGGCAAAGGAGACAAAAGCGAAAATGAACTTTTGGGACTTCATCGAAATAAAAAGCTTCTGCACAGCAAAGGAAACAGTCAGCAAAACAAAGAGGCAACCCACAGAATGGGAGAGGATATTTGCAAATGACACTACAGACAAAGGGCTGATATCCAAAATCTATAAAGAACTCCTCAAACTTAACATCCAAAAAGATGATGAACACATCAAAAAATGGGCAAGAGACATGAAGAGGCACTTCTCCGTAGAAGATATACAAATGGCTAATAGACACATGAAAAAATGTTCAGCGTCACTAGTTATCAGGGAAATTCAAATCAAAACCACTCTAAGATACCACCTTACACCAGTCAGAATGGCCAAAATTAACAGGACAGGAAACAACAAGTGTTGGAGAGGCTGTGGAGAAAGGGGAACCCTCTTACACTGTTGGTGGGAGTGCAAGTTGGTGCGGCCGCTTTGGAAAACAGTGTGGAGATTCCTTAAAAAATTAAAGATAGAGCTACCCTATGACCCTGCAATTGCACTACTGGGCATTTACCCCAAAGATACAGATGTAGTGAAAAGAAGGGCTTTATGTATCCCAATGGTCATAGCAGCAATGGCCACCATCCCCAAACTGTGGAAAGAGCCAAGGTGCCGATCAATGGATGAGTGGATAAAAAAGATGTGGTCCATATATACAATGGAATACTATGCCTCCATCAGAAAGGATGAATATCCAACTTTTGTAGCAACATGGACTGGACTGGAAAAGATTATGCTGAGTGAAATAAGCCAAGCAGAGAAAGTCAAGTATCACATGGTTTCACTTTCTTGTGGTGCATGAGGGGTAATATAGAGGACAGTAGGAGAAGGAAAGGAAATGGGAAGTAGGGTAATTTGGGGAGGGAAACGAAACATGAGAGACTTTGGACCAGAAACAAACTGAGGGTCTTGGAGGGGAGGTGGTGGGGGGATTGGAGAGCCTGGTGGTGGGTACTGAGGGCATGTATTGCATGGAGCACTGGGTGTGGGGCATAAACAATGAATCTTGGAACACTGAAAAAATAAATTGAAAAAAAAAAATAGAGCCAGCATATGATCCTGATATCCTACTTCTGAGTATGTAGCTAAAGGAAATGCAACCACGGTCTCACTATCTTAAGAAGATATCTGCACTCCCGTGTGCATTGCAGCATTATTCACAGTAGCCAAGACATGGAGACACCTGAATGTCCATGTAATGATGAATAGGAAAAAAAATCTGACATGTATATGTGTATTTATAAACACACACACATATAGAGAAGGGAATTGTGCCTTTTTAAAAAAAGATTTTATTTATTTATTTGACAGAGAGCAACACAGCTAGAGAGCGAACACAAACAAGGGGAGTGAGAGAGGGAAAAGCAGGCTTCCCACTGAGCACGGAGCCTGACATGGGGCTCTATCCTGGGTCTCCAGGATCATAACCTGAGCCGAAGGCAGTCGCCCAAACAAATAAGCCACCCAGCTGCCCCTGAAATCCTGCCTTTTGGGACATGAATAGACCTTGAGGGCATTATGTTGAGTGAAATAAGTCAGACAGAGAAAGACAAATACTGTATAATGCCACTTGAAAGTAGAATCCAGAAAAGCAGTACCCATAGAAATGAATAGTAGAATAGTGATGACCAGGGCTGGGGGTTGGGAGAAATGATGAGATGTGGTCAAAGGGTGTAAATTCCCACTTACAGGATGAATCAGTTCTCAAGAGCGGCATGAGGAAGAGCATGGTGAACGATACTGTATTGTAATCCTGGAAGTGCCTAAGACTAGATCTTAAATGTTCTCACCACACCTAAAACCACAACAAAAAGGTAATTATGCAAGATGCTGGAGGTGTTAACTAACCTTGTTGTGGTAGTCATTTTATAATACATATACGTATCAAATCACAACATGGTACATCTTAAAATTACAGAATGTTACCTCTCAATGAAGTGGAAAAAATATTTCACTCTAGTACCTAAGCTGAGTAAGGAGAGAAATGGCAGGTGAAGAGGCAGTAAAAATGTAATAGAACCAATGGATTCTGAGAGGGAGAAAGGTGAGTAACTTGCCTAGAGTGTGTAAATATTCAGTTTCTCCTCTGGAAATGTGGGATTTCTGTTAAATATGTCCAAGGATGAATTCAGACTCAGCCTTCAGGACCAGCCTCATTAGTAATAGTATGTGACTATTTTCAGTGTCCTAAAATGGTGTCCTCTACTGTTTGCTAATGCCCAAAGTCCCCTCAACCTGTTTGCTCCAATCACACAATTATTCTGTGAGGGTAAGTGATCCAATTTCACAACTTTTTTCAAGTGTGACGAATACAGTATTTAAAAGAGCAGGAGGATACCCATCAAATGAAGGAGAAAGGAGTGCCCCAAGCAGAGCAGAACAACAGTGGAAATGAAAAATAACTTAACGATCCCATCACAAGGGATATGTCAGGAAGATGCTTCACTTCTAACTGCAGTTCACCAAACCCCAACTGATGGTGGCATAGAATGAGGACATTTATAACCTCATGGAAGTCTCACTGCAGTGAAGTCGTTGGTTGGTTAATTCAGTGATTCAGGGATGAGACTGTTCATCTCTTTTCTGTGGTCTCTCTGTAGTTAGTGATTCTCCTATCACGGTGGCTAGGTGGCAACCGTGCTTTTTAGTGCTACATGTAGGTGACAATGTCCAAAGGGAAGAAAAGGGAACATCCTCATTTCTGAGTGGAGAAAACTTTCCAAAGTCTTTCCTAAGACTTGCCCTTACATCAAGTCAGCTAGAATTACATCTCATGCCCATGTCTAAACCTTGCCCTTCTCGAGGGACATGAGAACTCCTCAGTTAGTTTAGCTCATTAAGATTCATGTCCAGCCTCCTCTTAAGGATATGGCCACTAGGAGGAGCCTGAGCAAAATCTGGGTTCTGCTGGTGAGGAAAAAGGGGAACAGTTTTAAGTGTCCATTCTGTAGTTAACCAAGAGACATTGAAGGAGTTTTTTTCCTCAGAAGCTACTAATCACCTAAAACATCATGGGAAATAGAACCTGACACTAACAGTTTCCCATGAATTACAAAGACTTTATCACCTTATTTATTTATTTATTTATTTTGAAGTATAGCTACACATTTAAGGAAATTTATTCTTAGAGAATCCCTTGTCTAACGGCCATCTTAAGAATTTGGAAGAAGAAAAAGAAAAATAGGATAAAACTGAGAAAACCATGCAATTTGAGGAATTTTATTATCTGGATTTTCAGAGATATCATGGCAAGAAAACAAGTTGGTGAAACATAACAGGGAGCTGCTGTCTCAGCCCTAATATATGTAACATAGGCGTAGAGAAGGGTGACACGCCAGCCAAGAGACATATGCAAATCAGAAAGAAATGGAAACTCATAAGGTCAAGATCATTAAAAGCAGATCTAAAGCAAAAGTTTAGTTCTATTTTCTTACTACTGTTGGGTTTGATTAAAAACAACAACTGAAGGCATCTTTCCAGAATATAAACTGAATTTAAGAGCTAATGGTGGAAATACAGTAGAAAATGAAAGGATTTACAGAAAGGATAATTTCATGATACTTAGAAAACACTGAGTTGTACTGGAAATGACTGACAAAAGCAAGTGAGGAAGCAAACAATAACCACAAGACTCTCAGGAGAGGAAATCCTCACCCAGTATTTGGTGTAATCTCTTCCTGTCCCAGTGATCATGCACTCCACTTGACATTATAGTTATCAGTGGGGCTTTCTTATTTTTTTCTTATTAGCAACTAAGCCCTTTGAGGACAGGAACTATCAGGGACGGGACCATTTATTAATTTATTTATCCCCGACAGCATCTAGCATAAACTTTCTAGCAACACTATTGTTCAAATATTTGTTGACTTGAAACAAGCCCTTCCAAAAAAAATGCCAGCAAAGGAAGGACTTCTGTTCCCTAAGAAATTTTAGTCAGAAAAAATGTCAGTCTTTGAAGAAGAAAAAAACAGATCTGAAGAAGAGATTAATTAAATTACAGGTGATCAGAACAAGAAAGCAGCTTTATTTAGGAGCACTAGTTCCAGAGGAAGAAGATTTAGAGATTAAATAAATTCATCAAAAGAATATGAAAGGGAGTCAAGTTGTAGGGGATATAAACACAATTATTTCCGAATATCTTCTAACTCACCCTAAACATTATTATTTCTATTCCTGTTTGCTAAACCTTTCCTTGAGATCAGAAATATGGAGAAAGCCCAGGGAAAGTGCTCAGTTTAGGGTGCAGGTGGGAATTAAATGAAGAATAGTGTTCCCTCCCAGCATGGAGGCAGCACACACGTTTGTGATTAAGCCTTATGCTCAAGTTTAGCGCTCAACAATTTACAAAGCCCTCTCATATAAGGTATCTATTCAGTGCAGCGAGATTTAAGAAGAGCAGTGTGCTTAGGTCAGATGAATCTCCTTTTTCCTTTCATATTTACATTGCTGATGTACCCATTGTAATGTTGCTAAGGTTTCTTTCTGAACCAATGAGCTGAACCAATGAGCAACTGTTTGCTTTTCTCCCTAAATATATATTGATATTCCTAATAGGTTGGTAGTGAATTGTTCCAGGAGACAGAAATCCTCATAAAACTAGAATATTCCCAAATCTCCAAGGATGATCATGCTCTCTTTTAATGCCCAAACTTGCCAGCACCAAAAAACCCTACCACTTTCCTAGCAATTCCTGCCTCTTACAAAAAGAGCATTCTCTTGTGGCTTTCCAAGGGTTGCTTGGGCTGGGACAGGATAGAGTTCATAAAGCATTCTTTCAGTTCACACCAGCAGCCCCTTTCTCAGCCACCCAAGCCCTTCATTTCCCGTGTAAACAGTAGTGCAAATACAGCAATCCCCCACAGTGAAGCTCAGTACTTTTCTCCTAAAATAGTCAATAAAACTGCCACTGGCAAGATCAAGGTCTTTGAAAAGAGGTGGATGAGAGCAGAAGGGAAATCACAAGCATAGCTTAAAGTGTATTTCATCAATTGTGTGGTGCACATGTTTCCACGTCTCTGAAATTTGGGTACGTCTTACGTTTGTGGACTGCCGGGAACCATGTCTGTTGCTATTAGAGTCCTTACCATCATCAGCAGCAAAGCTTGCAGAGAAATTCCTGGAGATAAAAGTGAAGCATTCTTTTATGAAATGCTGCATTAATGCTGTTAATGTCACAGAAAGTGATATTGGTTGAAAATTCATGACTCCTGGTATATTAGTTATCTATTGCTGCAAAAATGTAGCTGCCTGAAACAACAGACATTTGTTAGCCTGCACGGTTCCTGTTGGTCAAGAATCTGAAAGGGGTTTAGCTGGGTGCTGTGGCTCAGAGTCTCTCTGAGGTTGCAGTCAAGATGGCGCTGGGGGCGGCAGTCATTTGAATGCCTGCCTGGGCTGGAAGATCCACTTCAAGCTCACTTAGGTGGTGGCTGTCCGGAGGTCTCAGTTCCTTACCATGTGGGCCCCCCGCTAGATCTACTTACAACATGGCAGCTGGTTTCCTCTGAAGTGAATAATCCAAGAGAAGAACTAGGAAGGAAGCCACAGTGACTTTCCGTGTCCCAGTCTTGAGTCCCACACAGTCATCACATCCACGTTATTTGTTCATTAGATGCCAGTCACAAACTCAAGCCTACACCCAAAGGGAGGGAATTAGGCTCCACTTTTTGAAGGAAGGAATATCAAAGAATTTATGGATGTAGTTTTAAATCTACCACTCTTTGGCACAAGCATGACTGAAAAGTGAGTCACTGCATATGAAGAAACTTTCATTTAGATTATTTTTTTTAGATTTTCTTTTTTTTCCAGTAATTTCTACAACCAATGTGGGGCTTGAAATCACAACCTGGAGAATGAGAGTCACATGCTCCACAGACAGAGCCAGCCAGTAGCCTCTCACTGTGACTCTTAAAGTATGCATAGGAGTGATATATAAGAAAATATCTGTCTAAATAGTCTAATAGAGCTCTTTCATAAGTGTAAAATAAAACTTCTAAGTAATATAAAGCATTGTGTTGTAGTATTATCAGCAGAGATTTTTTTGTGATTATAAATCAATACATATAAAATAACCGATTGTGTTTCGGATTCAATAAAGATAGTTAACAGGCTTTTAAAAACCAGTGAAAATAAAGTTTAGAAAGCACTCACCTTTGTTGCTGTTACAAGCTCTTTCTCTGACTTGCCTTTTAAAATTATTTAAGTCATCATAACCCCTGAAACTGTATCTTACACAAATATTCCAGCAAGTTTTTAAATCAGTCTTATCTTTAAGTGAAATGGCTTTTCCACTTGCATTTTTCTTTGATATTTGTGTGTCTTAGTAAAATGCTTATGTAACTGCCTGAGCTTTTTCATGAATTCAGCAATTAGAAGGATAATTTTCTATCCATATATTTAAAGTTCGGAGTATCAACGCACTGTCCAGGGCTCACATTCAGCAGTACAGCCACAGTGGTTGTTAAGATATTGAGATAATTCGGGGCACCTGAGTGGCTCAGTCATTAAGCTCTGCCTTGGGCTCAGGTCATGATACCAGAGTCCCAGGATTGAGCCCCGCATTGGGCTCCCTGCTCGGCGGGAAGCCTGCTTTTCCCTCTCTCATTTCCTCTGCTTGTGTTCCCTCTCTAGCCGTGTTACTGTCAAATAAGTAAATAAAATCTTAAAAAAAAAGAGAGATTGAGATATTGAGATAATTCCATACCAAGAAGTATATAGGCACTGTGGTTCCTGCTCCCTCTCTTACCATCCCATGACCTCCCCAGGATCCAGCAATTGAAGGAGTACTGCCTGTCACCAAGGGGATGGGTAAGGGTTTGTGGGTTTGGAGGGACAGGAGGGACTCTGGGACCTTCCTCCATGACTATGTCTAGCATCTTTTCTTTTTTTTTTTTTTTTTAAGATTTTATTTATTTGACAGAGAGAAACACAGCCAGAGAGGGAACACAAGCAGGGGGAGTGAGAGAGGGAGAAGCAGGCTTCCCGCCGAGCAGGGAGCCCGATGTGGGACTCGATCCCGGGTCGCCGGGATCATGACCTGAGCCGAAGGCAGCAGCTTAACCAACTGAGCCACCCAGGCGCCCCTGTCTAGCATCTTTTCTGACTGAGGCATGCTGTGCCATGACTGTTACTAATACTTTGACTATCACACCTATAACTATGGTAATTAGAACCAATAATTACTTTTATATTTTTGTTTGAGAGGAATGCACTGAACTTGGAACAGGATAACTCTTAGTTTGATATCTAAATATGTCTCAATTTTGATTAGATGTTGCAGATTCCTGAAAACAAAGCACTGTCCTCGGGATTCACGAGCTGGATATATTTTAGGTCAAGTTATAAGCTCAGCTACAAAAAATTTGATGTTTTTACAGATCATAATTATTTTGGAAGTATTCTGAACAAAGTCAGAGTTAAAAACATCTTATTTTTTCTAAGTAAGAGACATAAGTACTTAAATCATAAATCTGACCAGTGTTTCTATTAGAATGAAATGCATAAACTGAAGACAAATATTTTATTTGAATGTATTCTTTGGTGATTCTCAGCTCTTTTCTCATACCAGTAACTCCTCAGAGAATTTTTCAAGATCATGGATTCAAATAATAATAGTAATACTTAAAAGAAAATAAATATTTTCTAACCATTTTATATATAAGGTAACTCTTCTAAAAATATAGAAAATATATTTTATATCTGCAAATGACCAATTTAATAAAAATTCTTTAGGTAGGTCTGCCCTCCTCCCCTTTTTTCTATGGATTTTATCCTGAGTAATCTCTACATCCAACGTGGGGCTTGAACCGACAATGGCAAGATTAAGAGCTGCATACTCCACTGAATGAGCCAGCGAGATAACCCCTTTTCCTTTTTTTATGTCAAAGTCTACATTTACAATTTGATGCAAGAATAAAAGTAAAATAAAAGGACTTGGTGGACATACTCACAAAGACTTTTAATACAAATTGGCTTCTCCAGTGTTCTGAAAAACAAAACAAACAGGAAAACATATGAAGAACTGAGGCTCTTTCCATAGGTCCCCAAACCCCTTTCTAGTCATAATCTATTCCATAAAAATGAGGATTAAAATAAGGTTAGATATTAGCAGAACAGTGCTTATTTTTCTCACAATCTTCTTGTCCACATAATTATCGAAAGTGAGAGGAAGCAACTATAACACAAAACCACAGTATAAACTTACTTCTGACTTCTGTATTTAGAGACATGATGCTTCACCAAACATGCATGCACACACATACATTTCATATATACATTTATAAATTCAACAAAGAATAAGCTGACATAGAGCTTCAAAGATGTCAAACAGTTAAGTTAAAATTGTAACCATTTACAATATTTCTCAACTGAACTGGAATCTTTTTTCCAGTTAGCCTATTGTTTGCCTTTAAATTACTTTCCTGAACAGTGTCTTCCAAACTTGTTAGGGTGATCAAACTCTTGGAAGCCATCATGCCCTCTACAAAGCACAATGAATTACTGATGTATTTAATTCTAGCATAAAATTGTACAAGCTAGGAATGTTTTACCAGCAGAACATACAATCTTTATTATGGCTTCCACATCTCAAAAATAATACTATCAATAAAATATTTATTACATCACATTTCATAGCAGAATACTAAATAACACAATTTGAGCTAAGCCAACCATCTAGAAATGCATGATTCAAAGACGGATGGGTAATAGAGACAACTGCTTATGTTTATTTCCTCCTCTTCCCTGTAATTTGCTTTTTTTCTGATCTTTGCTTTCAGGGTCTGATTTCTTGGCTGACTCGTACTTGAAACCTGTTCACCTTCACTTGGCCCAATGTGCTCCGAGCCTTGGCTCCTCCCAGCAGATGCAGGCAATTTTTTTCTTTAAAGATTTTATTATTTGACAGAGAGACACAGCGAGAGAGGGAACACAAGCTGAGGGAGTGGGAGAGGGAGAAGCAGGCTTCCTGCCGAACAGGGAGCCCAATGTGGGCTCCATCCCAGGACCCTGGAATCATGACCTGAGCTGAAGGCAGATGCTTAATGACTGAGCCACCCAGGCACCCCTAGGCTATTTTAATACACTCCCATCTTTGCAATTGTTGGCCAGCAGGTCCCTAAGCTTGTGGTAAGAGGATCTTGAGGTGCTCTAGAAATCTAATTGAGGTATAGATCCAAGGTATCAGGGTTAGTGCGGAAAAGAGGAATAGCACCCCTTGTGCCTGAACCTGGCATACAATAGGTGCTCAATAAAGTACTGGCAGACTGGAAAAGGCATCACCAGAAGTCAGTTTGGGAATAGAAGGGGCAAGTCAGAATTAAGAACAGGATCTGAAGTCAAGGTAAGAGAGTAAAAGGACAAGGCAGGGGAAGTGGAGAGCAGGAACTAGCCTGAGATGCCCTTGAGCCTGGCAGGACACTAAGCCAATTTAGACTATTTATTTATTTATATCTTATCTTATTCCAGAAGTAATCTGAACAGCTAAGTGAAAGTAGCTTGGAACTCATAAATGTAAAGCATTCTATTATTCTTTTTCTGATCAAGTCTGAAAAGTCGTTGCTAGAGATAAGGAAACCTCTGGATACCAAATTGCACATTTTCTTTTTGTGGCTGTAATTTGGGAGGCAGCTGAAAACACAGGAGTACTTCTGCTCCGTAAGCTTGGACTCATTTTGTCCACTTAATAAATACAGGGAATGATTTCAAATATAGAACATTTTCCATACATGTCCACAAAAAAGGTTATTGAATACGTGGGCAGCTGTTTTTGTTTTTCACTAATTGGTTCGCTTCTGTTCACTTGTTTGGTTGTCTGCAATCACTTTGGAAGTAGGCGAATTTTAGTTGGAATTAACATTTTAAAATTAGGAAAAAAACTAAGGGTGTCCAGCTCTTAGTTTCGGCTCAGGTCAAGGTCTCAGGGCTGCGGGATGGAGACCCACATCAGGCTCTCTGATCAGCCGGGAGTCTGTGTCTCTCTCTCTGCCTTTCCAACCCCTGTTTTTTTTTTTTTTTTTTTTTTTTAAAGATTTTATTTATTTGACAGAGAGAAACACAGCCAGAGAGGGAACACAAGCAGGGGGAGTGAGAGAGGGAGAAGCAGGCTTCCCGCCGAGCAGGCAGCCCGATGTGGGACTCGATCCCGGGTCTCCAGGATCATGACCTGAGCCGAAGGCAGTGGCTTAACCAACTGAGCC
>PITA01018883.1:0-27697 GCA_004023965.1 Spilogale gracilis | reverse complement strand
CCCCTGCTTTTTATCTCAGATAAATAAAACTTAAAATTAGGAAAAAAACAACTTGAAATTTTAATTTTTGTTTATATTGGGAAAACATGACTATCCTCTAATTTTGAGATAGAGCATCCCAAACTAGCTCAAAAGCAGATAGTCTGAGAATATACAATTGAAACAAATTCCCACTTAATTTTTTTCCCTCTTTCCTTTATGGGATATTGAGAATTAACTTTTCAATGTATTATTATCTACTTCCAAAGCTTTTCAGCATTGGTCCAACTGAGAAAAATTCCATGTCTCTTCCCCCCACCTTTTGGATTAATTTATAATTAATGATATTGAACATTACTGTCTCAGGGGCTTGGTCCAGTTATCTTATTTGATAACTCGATTAGACCTGTAAGGTATTATCCCCATTGCACAAAGGAGGAAGAGAGGATGCAGAAAGGTTAATTTGCCCAAGGTGGTGTAGCTAGTAAGTGGCCAAACCAGGAAGAAAGCCCACGCTCCTCTGGTTCCCAGTTGGTGATCTCTGGATTACAGGGTTTTGCTGGGACCAGGAAGATCAACCCACTCATCAACAGGTCTTTACACTCCGGTGGCAAAGGACAGATCCTGCAGTATGCTGTACTCTTGCATCTCCTCTCCTGCTGCCTTCTGGCTCTTCTGGACTGTCGTGCTTTAGCCACAGTCCAGTCTTAGGGCTCATCCCTCCTGCTGCAGTCCTCTTCCCCCAACTTCTCAGATGTTGCTGTGCAAGTTTAGCTTCCTCACTCCATTTTGCTCCGACATCACTTCAGGCGTTCCTGACTAACCTAGTTACAACCACAGCTTTAGCTCTCTTCACCTTTACTCTGCTTGTCCCCACTCAGCCTTACCAGTGTGGAATATGTGTCATCTCTAGGAAGGCAGCAATAGGGCTTCTGGTCATTCTTGGTCTCTCTCTGCCACCTGCGTTAGTGACTGGCACAAAGTAGACAATAAGTGTTCAAAGAGTGGAGACTCAAAACTTAACCTATTAGCCTTTGCTGTTGTTAAGTCCTATAGCAAATTAATGTTCAGAAATAAGATGACTAAATAAAAAGGTAGTTTCATGGAACCTGTTGGGACAAATCTTCATATAGCATTCATTTTAGGCCATGTGTGTACATTTAAGCCTAACTATAATTTTTTACGGTTTCTCCTAAGGCATCTTTAAAAACAAAAGTTGTATTTTGAAGTTTTAACTTTTCAGATTTGTCAGAGAGCAAGCGAGAGAAAGAGAGAGAGCATGCACACAGAGCAGGAGCAGCGAGCGGGCACAGCAAGAATCAGGCTCGTCACTAAGCAGGAAGCCTGATGCCAGACTCGATCCCAGGATCTTGGGATTATGATCTGAGCTGAAGGCATACACATAACTGAGCCTTCCATACATTCCTTAAGTTTTAACCTCTTACTCCAACCCAAATGTTAAGATATATATTTATAATGTTACACATAGCATATATATTATCTATATAAATGTACTTTTTATTAAAATGTAGGGCACATTGGGGCACCTAGGTGGGGTAATCGGCTCAGGTTATGACTTCAGGGTTGTGGGACTGAGCCCCAGGTCGGGCTCCATGCTCAGTGTGGAGTCTGAAGTTTTTTCTCTCCCTCTTCCTCTGCCCCTAGTCTCAAATAAATAAATAAAATCTTCTAAAAAATATATATAGAAAAAAAACGCTATGAATTATGATTACATTTAACAAAAATTTTTAACAGTGCCAGCTATGCAAGGGGAGTATAGTGAATTGGGGGAAATGCAGCTACTGTTTCCCTGCATACAATTTTTTTATTATGGTATTTTGTTTCATATATAAGGTTACATGAAAATTTTGCTTGACTGTTACTCAATTTTCCTGGTTGACTTCACTAGGCAATGTACAATGTACTTAAGACTTCAGTATCTGGACTTATGGACAGAATAGTGATACATCTGTTTAAAGAGAACAGATTTTTATGTCTGTGTGGTCTAATACATGTACTGCCAATTCAAATCCTTATTGTAAATAGTTGCACTAAATGTACATGCATACATAAATGTTTTTCTGGGTCAAAGTATTATAAGCAGCATACACATTTTTAAAAATATATGAAAATTTGGGAGTATTATTAAAATTCTGAAATCTAGTAACCTGATTAATTGAAACATTTTTTCTTCCAGGAGAAATTGTCTAAGCATTATCCAAACGATTACCTTAGATAAAAATAGAGGTTTACAAGATCTATCTTCTTTCCTCTCTTCCTCTCTCCTTTTATTTGTACTTGAGATTACTTGCAGGTATCCAAAAATAAATTACTTCGTTGCCACCTGCTACTAGGAGGAACACGGCCGAAAATACTAATTAGGGAATCTGAAAAGAATGAAAATACATACCTTAAAAACCCTGCTATACAATCACAAGTTGTATTTATATTAGACAAATATTATTGCTTGAGCAATAGTTATGATTCCGATATATTCAAGAATAAACTCCTTTGCGTTTCTTGCACACCTTAAGCCTCTGCATCCCTTAAGCACCTGAACTTTTAAATAAATACTAAACAAATGATACTATCTTGTCCCTGCCTTGAGGTTATCCTCACCAACAGAACGGTGAACCACATCATATTTATAGTACACTCTTGCTTTTGGCACTGCTTCAACTTTCCCAGCTTATTAACCCAAATGGTTTCATGTCCACAATCTAGAAAAGTAAAAAGCATTACTTAGTGGTCTTTTATTGAGTCTTGTTCACAGTTATGTGGTTTAAGTTCCTAGAAGTCCCAAGAATCAAACTGGTAGTATCATATTAATAATTTAAAAAATACAACAAAATTTTAATTCTCTTATTTCATTATCACCTTTTATGTAGTATCATCCTAAAGCTTCCAAATGTGAACTTTTCTGGTATTTCTATCATCTTTCGTTTTGAGAAACTTAAAAAAAAAATTTCTTACTGGTCTTGTTTGGTAGAATAGCATATATTTAACTTGATTCAGTCATTATTTATGAAAACATACTACATTATATGAAGTTGTGACATAAACATACCTTTACCTTAGGGCTTTCCTGTATAAGGCAATCCTCCCATACGCTATTTAGCTCCTAATTACTATAGATGTAAAAAGACTCTGGAGTCTTCTGTCAGTGAGTCAGGGTACTTGCCCCAACATCCCCAGCCCCTCGTGTGGCTGTATCATCTGATCTGGCCTGGGCTTGGAATCTGATAAATAAAATTGTTACAATAATGTATTCACTACGTTAGCAAGGTTCTTCATGAGATTTGCTGGGCTCTACCCTGAGGAAAGGACAACAGCTTTTGCTTACAGATTTTGTGGCATTTATGTGGCACACTCTGCTTCTTGGTGTTTCTGTGAGCTTAAATAACATTTTAATTATGTTATCGTTTTTAGCTCTTCCTAACAATTTCCTAACATTTATTGCTTAAAAGTATTTAAGTAAAAAATGTCCCTAAGTCAAATTTTAATTCCCATAAATGTCTAGAGCAATGGCTACAAATTAACATGAAATCTACTATTGGTGTTCTTTGGCAGTATGTTCAGAGAAACGGTGACCAGATCTGAATATCAGGAATTATGAAGAGTTCCCAATACGTTTTCTAGCAAGAAGCATTTACTTCCTAGTGTTCATTGTGATAAGAGGGTTGATACTTCAAATAATTTATTGCTGCTTTATAGTATACATAATTAAATGAAGAAACATGTTAAACTCAAGGGAATTTTTAATAGTTACTTGCAATTGTTATTGCAGGCAACAACTTGTACATGATTTTATTTCCAAATCCACAAAAAACAAATTTTATACAAATCAGCACTGTAAAAATGTCAATTACAGCCCCAGAGGCTTTGCTGGCAGAATAATTGTCTAAATTCTAGGATATGGGAAACAGGTTTTTTCTGGATTCATCTTTTTTTCATTCTTTTTTCTTTTTTACAAAAAAAATTTACAAGTGAAATGTTACTACAAAACTTTTTATAAGGAATTTTTGTAAAACATTTACATTTTACCATCAACTATTTCTGTTTTAAAATCATTATGTAGATTTAATACCCTATGCTGCACATCAATTTATGTGGGATGACAACTTAGTGACATGCATAAAAAAACACCACAAGGCATTAAAATGAAGACTTAAATACAAATATTGTTGCAATAAAACAGTTATAAAATTGAAAAATAGGACCTAAACATCATGCTTATCTAAGTTTGACAAATTAACTTTTTCTCCTAGATTACACACTTTTATTACTGCTCTCATGAGAGTGTGATAAATAATGACTTAACATCAAGTTCTAATGTAATCAGCAACACATACACAAACCTAACCAAAGAAACTATACTGTAAGAAAAAACTATTCTAACACTGGAATTCTACCATGATAAATACATAGCTTTGCACTGATAATTACAATAAAGAAAAGTTTTGTAACGGTGGCAAAGGGAATGAACAGTGAAATGCCATTAAATATGACTCTACTGCACATCTGTACCCTATTACTTATAACAGCTATATCCCACTGAGTCAAGTAAAGGACACTGAAATTTACGATTCTTATAAGACAGAAAAGTGGATTCAGAATGGTATGCAGAACAGACTGTCAAAATATTTCTAATTTCAGTGGTGAAATGTGCACCTGCTAACACAAATTAATATATTTTATATGCTATAAAGCTATCCAGATTCAGTTTGCTAAATTTATAATAGGCCTCATTGTTGATTAAAAAATAACTTCCACTTCTGATGAGCATACACAGGTATGCATTAAAACTGGTTCATGGAATAATGGTGCAGAGAGCTCATACTTGGTATTAACAACAACAAAAAGTGTCACTTTGAGGAAACATGATTCAAACATTAGGAAAGTTTGCATAAAAAAATTTATAGCACTGATTGTGTAGCATAATGATAGATAAAATATATATTTGATGTTTCAGCTCCTATATAATAAAATTAAAATTAACACTACCAAATGCTCCTCTGTACCAAACAAAACAACAAACTGATTCTGATGTTTTAAAGCCAGATACATCAGTTGTTAAGAGTACATTAAATAAAATATACAAAACAATTTACAAAATCCAACTAAAATTTAAAGACTTTGTTACAAGTCTACAAAAGCTTTAAGAAACTTGAAATTTATAACCACAGTGTAAAAATTTTTTTTCCTTTAATCTCAAAGCTTTTTTATACAAACTGAAAGCACAAAAGACCTTCAGTTTTATATAACGCTACAAAGGGCTGGCCTAAAGTGTACATAGTGTAAACAGTGATCATTACAGTATTTCTCCTTCATCAAAAATACAAGAAACATCACAATTTTGGAAGAGAATTCGCATGAGTGGTACTTTTCCTGAAATAATAGAGAATGCACAAGAAAACACATACCTTTATTCAAACGGTCCCCGAACTAATAATGTTAATAAACCAGGCAGTATAAAATTTTAGTTTTCAAATGGTCAATTCCAATTCCATTATGTTTCCACGTAAATACATTTTTAAACTAAGAGATATCTTACTAATACTGAAACTGTTGTATAATCCAAATTTTTTTTCATAAGACTTTTGGCCATCTTTCCTATAAGACCCTTGCATAAATAATACATTTTTTTCCTCTAGTCACTTACTTGAACATTATTCTGATTTTTAAAAAATAACTTCCTTCATAGTATCACATTGTTACGTATTTGTTAGGCTGTGTTTTTAGGGAAAATGCAGTTATCGGCATAACATAAAGACATTTCTATGTTATAAATTTGTAACCAGCCTTCTAACACAGTTCTAGAAATAAATGAGATTGGCTAAACTTTAGTAGAGAGGAAAACAGAAATTGTAATGTAGTTAAAAGATAATTTTCTGCTGGCCTTAAAAAAAGGTGTGATAATCCTTCTTTGGCTACCAAGTCAAAGCATAAAGAATTCTGCACATTGTCAACATAACTCATATTTACAGAATATGAAACTACAGAATGATTTATACTCTATGCAAATATTTCCAATATAAACATTTAAAATGAATTTTGTGGTTCAACCTAGGGTTAGGAATATAATCAATCTTAACTTCAAAACCTTATATGTTAAGTTGCCTCATTTTATTTTTCTGAAGCTATTATGAGTTTTGTTTTAACCACCCTCCCCACCCCAGTATTTTCCTAAGGGTTCAATCTAAAATTTAACCTAAAGTTTAGTTCTAAGTTCTTCTTGTGTCTCCAAATGGAGAAAGTATTGGACTTCACTGATTGTCTGCATACACACTACTATAATGTAGTGGTAATAAAGATCTGAGCTGTATCTCAGATTACTTTTTTGGAACTTACCTAATTTAATTCAACTGCTGAAGAGTTTCTAATATTTAGAAAAGAGGGCCAAAACTATTTTCAGTTGACTTTCCAAAAACAAGCTAAGGAAATAAGTATTATCCTTATCATCGGTTAACTGTTTTCTGTGCTATAGGAAAAAACAAAACAAAACAAAAACCTACATAAAATTATTACTGACTGAATTTGTAACAAAGTACTTCCAAAGAAAACAAGTCCAGTTAAGGTCCAGCCTGCAAACTACTGAGGTCTGTCTTTTTTAAACATGTTAACACATGATGTTAAGAGAGGGGGAAGATTCAGTTTAAGGATTATGTGATCTATTTTCAAATAACTACAACTTATAATATGGAGGAAATACTTTTCTATCGGTTTCCAGTACATCAGTTTGCTTTTTGTATTTTTAAAAATTCAACACTTCACATGTTGACCCAGAATCTTGGACTACTTAAAGAAGCCAAGAATGAAAACATGATTTCCTACTCTGCAATCCACTTGACCAGCCCATTTCCAGATTTTCAAAGGTGTGTAAACTTAAGTGCAGCACTAGAGGTCTCTGTTATAAATAACTTTTCAGAATTCTTCCATGTTGGTTGAAACATTGGGAGTTGCTGGGTTTGAATCTTGAGAGATGGCTGCAACTGTGACAATTCTTGGGGAGCCAAGCACCTCTGTAACAGATGAGTCCAGTTCTCCCGAGGTAACAATGGCAAGAGCGGTCCCACCACCCTTCTTATTCTGGTGCGTTTTGACATGTTTGGAGAGATGATCACTCCGCATAAACCTTTTGGAACATTCTGGGCATTCAAATCTCTTTTCACCTAAACAAACAAATAAACAAATAGTAAATGAAGTCACACACATTTTACTTAAATCAAATTATTTTATGCAATTTCTCTTCGGATCATACTATATTTTTGTTTAACTTTTGACTAGGTGCAAAATACCTTCTTTCTATTTCTATTTTAAAGTGCCATCAAACAAGAGCTGCCTGGGTGGCACAGTCAATTAAGCATCCACTCTTGGTTTCGGCTCAGGTTGTGAGATCAAGCCCCTGTGTTGGGCTCTGAGCTCAGCGGAGAGTCTGTTTAAGTTTCTCTTCTCCCTACTCCACTCCCTGCTCTCTCTCTCAAATAAATCTTTTAAAAAATAAATTTAAAATGCTATCAAACAAGCAGTGCAGTACAGGAGGAAGAGCATGTGACTGGGAATAGTTACCTGAGTTAAAGTCCTGATTCTGCTAAGGCCTAGAAGTAAAAGCTGCAGCAAGTAACCACTCAGTTTCCCCATCTACGAAATAAAACGATGTCTAACAGATGATCCCAAAAATCTCTTCCAGGTGTAACAATATATGATGTTCAAGGCTTACATCCACTATTCCTTAAAAACTACTGTCTCCATTTTAATTATAGTGCCTAGAGGCATAAACTACCTTAGAACTACTTAAAATAAAATCAGTTAATAATTTCATGGTATATTGAGTTTCTCACAAGGCAAAAATAAGTCAGGCAAATACTCCATTTCAGATTTAATAGAGTACTGAGGTCTCACAGAATAAGGATGTTAGGTTCTTGTATACAAAGTGATCCTTAAAGATGCTCTCCTTAAGATATAAGATAGTTCCACTGGAACTACTTCACTGGAACTATTTTAACTATAAAGAAAAAATGCATTTTACTTCTGTGTTTAACAGGTGGGGTGCACAAAAATTTGGTTAAGTGGTATATCATCATGTGCACAAGGGATCAACTACTAGCTTTAGTCCTTCCCTCTAAAACTCGTTACTTAAGGGAAAGAAATGTTTTCCAAGTCTGAGACTAGAATATGAACCATAAGAAAATTCAGTCTGGATGACCTCTTTACTTCATCCTGTTTTTGACTTATCAGTAGAAAATCTATGGGCTCAACTTTGTCCATGTCAGATAATCCCCCCTCTTTGTGTTTGCTTTTATTTTTTAAAAAATTACACTGACGGTAGGGGCACCTAGGTGGTTCAGTCAGTTAAGCAACTGCTTTCGGCTCAGGTCATGATCCTGGACACCCAGGATCGGGCCCCACATCAGGCTTCCTGCTCGGTAGGAAGCCTGCTTCTCCCTCTTTCAGTCCCTCTGCTTGTGTTCCCTCTCTACCTGTGTTTCTCTCTGTCAAACAAATAAGTAAAATCTTAAAAAAAAAAAAAATTACACTGACGGTATTTCATTAAACTTTCCTCTACTGTTCAGTCTTGAAAAATTAAATGAAAGGATAAATACATCGTTTAGGCAAAATTCTCAAAAACATTTGCATTTTCTGAATGCTGATACTTAGATAAGGGCAAAAAACGATTAAATGCTGGGTTAAGGTTAAGATCAATCTTGAATTCTTCTAACCTTTCAAGCCTCTCGTTTTATTTCAAAAGAAAAATTCACAGCTTACAAATTTTAAAGCTAAAAGAAATCGTAAAGATCCTATTTTACATTTTTCATTTTATAAATGATTAAGCTGAGGCTCAGAAATTAATCTTCTTGGGAATCATACAACTTATTAATATCACAGCAGGATTCAAGGCATTGTACTTCTGGTTTGGGCTTTTTATGTTAATGATCAAAGTGCAATTAGAGACCGCCTTTCTTTTATAGCAATGGCCAAGAATAACCAGAAAAAAATCAGACAGTGACGGCTGGAAGATACCAGATCATTTAGTAAGCACTGAATCAACTTGGTGATTAACCTGTACATAGTAGCTGTTCAGTAAGTCTTCATTAGCTGCAATGTTCATGAACTCTATCATTTAGAACAAATACTTATGCAACATCCACAACGTACCAGGCACTAGGGATACAAAAACGAACAAGTGAGAGTCTGATACTTTAAGAAGATTCTATTATCTTGAGATAGTCATTTGCAACCATGTGGAGCTATCAGTATCAACTAAGAAATTCAAGTCCCAGACAATCTAATGACAAACTGTATAGGATTATCATGGTGACATGGTTTGTATGTGGACCTTTCAGTCTGTCTACTCCTAACTGCTGCGGGTATCAACTAATTTTAAGCAATAAAAGTTGGCTAGAATCTCAAGTAAACTACAATGCACAATTAAACTAATATTAGGGAAATGACATTTCAGTTTGCTACCCTGATTTTCAACAAAGAAGTGTGTTTTCTGTAGTATCAGACAACTTCTAAATTTCTTAAAGTTAGCAAACATTATCATTATACTTTATCTCAGGGAGGTGAGAGTTTTTACACTAACAGACTACAGTATCTTCCTTATATAATTATTTTATAATTATCCTCAGGTTAATACTTCTCTAATTAGTATAACTCATTATTGAAACTTGGTTATTAGTTACTTATGATAAGCAGGAATGGCCCCCGAAGATGTTTATGCCCTAATCCTTGGATTTGTGACTATGTTTTATTACATGACAAAAGGAACATAACAAAGATTACAGATGTTAACACAGAGAGATTAGTCTGATATATGAGTGGGCCCAATCTAATTACATGAGCTCCTAAAAGCTGAGTTTTCTTCAGCTGTAGTCAGAGTTGCAGCAGGAAAAAGAGAGATTAGAACTGAAAGGGACTTGACCTGCTATTGCTGGGAGGGTGCCACATGGAGAACATGACAAAAAATATGGACAGTTTCCATGAGCAAACAACAGCCCCCAGCTGAAAGCCAGCACGGAAACAGGGGCCTGTGTTCTACAATAGCAAAAACAATTTGGTTGACAGAGTCGATGAGTTTGGAAGCAGATTCTCCCCTAAAGCCTTTGATAAGGAATAGTTCAGCTGACACCTTGATTTTGACTTCCTGAAATGCTAAGTGGAGGCCCCAGGGCAAGCCTACTCAGACTTCTGACAAAGAAACTGTGATATAATAAATGTGTGTTCTTTTAAGCTGTTAAATTTGAGACAGTTTGTTATAGCAGCAATAGAAAACTATGAGTTATAGAAGCTATAGTCTTGAAAAAATTAAGGCCTAATAAGGAAATAAATGATAAATGATTCCATGATCCAAAATCTGTGAAGTATCTTCCTTACAAGTATCCAAAGCAAAATCACAAATTTTACCTCTATTAGAAAATATCAAGAACAAAACCCAAACAATTCTGGTTTAATAAAATGAGTACAGAAAAAAGAGCTGCTTGGGGTGCCTGGGTGGCACAATCAGTTAAGCGTCTAACTGTTTGTTGGTTTCAGCTCAAGTCGTGATCTCAGGGTTGTGAGACTGAGCCCCAAGTTGGGCTCCATGCTCAGCATGGAGTGTGCTTGAGATTCTCTCTCTCTCTCTCCCCCCATCCTTCACACTCATGTTCTTTCATCCTCTCTAACATAAATAAATAAAACTTTAAAAAAAGAAAAAAGAATTGCTACTTTGACCTAGGTTATTAAAGAAATGCCTTCTTATATTACATGACTATTAAAATACAGTAGTCTTTCGAAAAGAGCCTAAATAAAAGATTCATATTTAGAAACTACACTCGATTACTTCCTAGCATAAGAGTAATTTCTCTCACAAAAAGCTGCTGAGATTTTCAATGGAATCTTAGATTTGGATAAATGCAATAAATCAGATCTTTTAAGCTTTATTTTTTGGAGTACCATCAAGAGCCAACTATCTTACTGTCATAGTTCTGCCTATAATGTTTGCAACATGTTGCCCTCACATCAAGCTAATATAATGTATAAAACATATTTTATGAATTAATGTTATTTCTGTCATAACATTTATAAATTAAAATTAATTTTTACCATTTATATTTATAAATTAAATTTCACAAATTAAAATTAATTTCAGGAGCAAACTAAGCGGCTATATTAGTTTCCTTGCACTTTTGTAAGAAAGTAACACAAACTTTATTCTCTCGCAGTTCTGGATGGTAGATGTCCAAAATGAAGGTGTTGGTAGGACAATGCTCCCACCAAAAACTCTTGAGAAGAATCTTTCCATGTCTCATCCTAGCTATGTTGACCTCTGGCAATCCTTGGCATTCAGTGGCTTGCCCCTGCATCTCTCCCATTTCAGCCTCTGTCTTCACATGGCCTTTCACCCTGTGTTTTTGTGTCTTCTTCCCTTCTTACAAAGATATCAGTCATTGGATTTAGGACCCAGTAGGTCCTAAATCTTAGGTGGGTCCTAAGTCTTAGTCAGTAGGCATGTTATGACCTCACCTTTAATTTAAGCTGTAAGAAACCTACTTCCAAATAAAGTCATATTCACCAGGGATTAGGACTTGAACATCTCTAAGAGACACAATTCAACTCACTACAGGGACACTTTTAAGCTATTCGGATGGATGGGCTGAGATTTGAGACTATGACTTTATATGGACATCAATTTGCATAATGAATAATTTTTCATTTCCTTCTTCAGCAATTATTTGTTTGAATAAAAAAAGCATTTCATCAATTTTATTACAAATGCCTTTTTAAAGCAATCTTATTTATTCTAATAGTTTTAACCATGATCTATAAATGGATAATGGCATCAAGATTCAGATTCCTAAATTCGACTGTGAATTTCACACCTCTTAGATGTGCCATACACATCATTCAACATGTCACAAACAAAATTCATCACTAATTATTAAAGGAAAATGGCTGAATCTTGATTAGAACAGCAGATTTTATGGTATTTTAACTTGAGTCATTCCATTTTAAATTCTCAAGAGGCCCAGCAGCTACTAAAGGGAGGAGAACAGAGTTGAAACTTTTCTAAAAATCTCATTTCTAAGGAATTATCATTATGTGATCTGTCTAATAGTTCTTTAGAAGACCTCACCTGAAAGACTAGTGTACTGAACCTGATTTGGAGGCAGCCCAATGTGAAAAGTCTTTTTCTAAAGATGGAAAGGAACCTGTGTTTGTCTAAAACAATTACAGTGTTTTAACCTCATGGATGCCCAGGGCAATGAATAATATTTGGGACAAACAATAAAAAGACTATAAACAAAAAGCTTAAAAGGAAAAACCGGGAGATAAAATATCTATAGTGGCTTTGAAAAGTTCTGGCATACTCCCTGGAATCTGGATGATCACATACATGCTTTATAGCTGTGAGCATGCTCAGGGAAGATTGGAAAAGCCCCAAACTCTCACATGTGCTTGTGAGGTTGTTGAGGGTCTGCATATGCAGGAAGTGGAAGGCTAAGGCAGAGTTGTCAATCATCCGAGTGCTGAAGGGCATTCCAACATACACAAAAATCCTGTCAGCAAGAGGAAGAGATTTACCGATCCAAGATATTTAAGGCTCTCTGCAGAATATTTAAGAATATTTGCAGAAAGGATAGCCAAATACTTCCCAAATCCATGAAAAACATTAATGTACATATCTAAGAAGCTCCATAAACTTCAAATAGGTTAAATGCAATGAGATTAACACTGAGACAGATCATAAACTGCTGAAAGTCAAAAACAAAGAGAATCAACAAACAACAAGAGAAGTGATTCATCACCTACAAGGGACTGTCAAATAATAATGGCTGATTTTTTTATTAGAACTCATAGAGGCCAGAAGCAGTGGGATGATACAAGATGAAAGAAAAATCTTGTCAACCAAGAATTCTACATAGAGCAAAACTATCTTTTAAAAATGAGCAGAGGGGTACTTCAGTGGTTCAGTCAGTTGGGTGTCTGACTTTTGATTTGGCTCAGGTTGTGATCTCAGGGTCATGGGATCAAGCCCTGCATTAGGCTTCTCACTCAGCAGGGAGTCTGCTAGAGATTCTCTCTTCCTGCCCCTATCCCCAGCACTTGCTCTCTCTCACATAAATAAATAAATCTTTAAAAAAGATGAGGAGAAACTGAGACATTCCCACATTAATAAAAATGGAAGGTATTTACTGCTAGCAGATTTGCACCTAGATTATTTTAAGATGTAACTGTAATCCCCAAAGCAGGCAACCACTAAGAAATTAAAATATATTAGTACTATAGAGAAATGATAAGGGGATTAAAATAACACACAAGGAGTATTTAACACCAAAGGCTAGTAACAGACAAATACAGAAATAAAAGACAGAAGACACATAGAAAACAAATATAAAAATGGTTTGAGTCCTCATCAGTAACTGCATTAAATATGGATGTATTAAATGTTCCAATTACAAGGCAGAGGTTACCAGAATGAATTACAGAAAAATATGATCCAACCATACACTGTCTAAAAGAGGCTCACTTTAAACTCAGACATGAATAGGCTAAAAGTAAAAGGATGGAAAAAAGATATACTATGCAAAAGAGAGGTGAATTAGTTATATTAATAACAGACCAATATGATAAAAAGTTACTACAAAGACACTTTACAATGATAAAAGGCTCACTCCATCAAGAAGATAGAGCAATTATAAATACATATGCACCAAACAACAGAGTCCCAAAACAAACAACCATCAGAAACAAAACTGAGAGAACTGAAAGGAGGTAGACAATTCTACAATATACTTTTCCTTCTCCTGTAGTCTCCATTTCAACGGTAGCAGTTATCACTGGTACCTATTATCTCTTTTCTTACATTTAATAATCACCAAGTCCTGTCAATTTTATTATACAATCATTTCTTGACCTGGTTGTACTCTTACAACTTTTGTTCTAGTTAGGATCACATCAATAATCCCTACCGTCTTCACTAAATGGTCTCAAAATTATTACCCATAAATCTGTTCTCCCTACAAATACCGAATGGTCTAAAATAAAAAGATGACCAATTTGATTAACTGCTGAAAACTTGGAGTAGTTCCCCACTTCCTAAGGCTGTGGAAAAAACAAAATTAAATAGCTTATAACATACAATGATAACTGACCTCTGCCTACTTTTTTTTTTTTTAAATCTGTTGTCACAATTATTATGGTTCCAAACACTGAAATGCTTGCAGGTCCTGACATAGGATACTCTCTTTTTTTGTAGGAATTGGATTCTAGTTGAGGATAAAAGTTTTTAGTCTGGTCTACCTACCAGCCATATAACTTTGGGCAACTTCTCTTTCCAAATTCTCAGTTTCTTCATTTTTAACTAGGAATAACAGAGATACCTATTTTGTGTTACTGTTCAAAGGATTAAATGAGAAAATGAATAAAAAAAAAAAAGCATTTAGAAAAATGCCTGCACAATGAAAGGACTCAGAAATGTTAGCTGTGATTGTTATTGCCTGTCTGAATTTGTTCACTCTAGTGCTCCCATGGCTCATTCTTATTCATTACTAATCACCCAACTTGTCTCAAGGAACTAAGTATGGGCCTTAGTAGAGAAATCAAACTCCTCAGACTTCAATGTAGTCCTTATTTATAAAATGCAGTGTTGCACAAAATCATTTTTAGGAATTCATCTGGCTCTAAATACTATTATCCTTAGAAGAGTTAAGAGAAGTGCTGTATGATACTGAGGCATGTGTATGAGGCTGTAAAGAAAATGCCTTTGGGGGGCACCTAGGTGGCTCAGTTGATGAGCATCTGCCTTTGGCTCAGGATCGAGCCCCACAATGGGTTCCCTGCTCGGTGGGAAGCCTGTTTCTCCCTCTCTCACTCCCCCTGCTTATGTTCCCTCTCTTGCTGTGTTTCTCTCTGCCAAACAAATAAATAAAACCTTTAAAAGAAAAAAAGAAAGAAAATGGTTCTGGATTCTCAAAAAAAGAAAAAAAATAAAAATCTCTCTCCCTTTTTATATTAGAATGTCTCAAAGATGAGTCTGCCTCCCACTTTAAAACCTTATGTTTTCGGGCGCCTGGGTGGCTCAGAGGGTTAAGCGTCTGCCTTCAGCTCAGGTCATGATCTCAGGGTCTTGGGATCAAGTCCCATGTCGGGCTCTCTGCTTAGCGGGGAGCCTGCTTCCCTCCTCTTTCTCTATTTATGATCTCTGTCAAATAAATAAAATCTTAAAAAAAAAAAAAACACTTGTTTTCATTTATACAAAGCAAAATTATTATTTTTGGGATCTAGCTCTATGAATTTTGACAAATGTATTAAATCATTTAGTAATCACCAAAATAAAAGTATGGAAGTTGCTATCACTTCCAAAAATTCCTTCGTGATGCCTCTTTATAGCTGAATTCTTTTTCCCTTATGCCCTAGCAAACCATAATCTATTCTCTGTCTCTATGGATTTCATTTTTCTCTATACTGTCATACATAAATGGAATCATACAACAGGTAACTTTTTGTCGCTGGGATTGTTCACTTAACAATGCATCTGAATTTCATCATTGTGGTTGAGTACATTAATAATTCATTCCTTTATGTTAGATAGCAATACTCTGTTGTATAGATATATGTTGGTTCACCATCTGGCCCTGTACACAAAAGGAAAGGAGAAAACCAAAGAGGCAGACTATGCTACATTGGTAGGTGGCAATTTTAACTTAGAAGAAAGGAGACTTACTTATGAGGCTTGTTTTGGGTGGCCAGCAGATGAATATATCTCTACATCTACCTGCCAAATCTTAGAAGTTTACATAGAGGTCTTAATGGGTTCACAGTCACATATACTGTCCAGATGGTTTAAACATCTCGCTCTCAAAGCTACATCCTTCTAACAGCTCCCATTATGGGAACAGTGGGCAGGAAGTATATTCCAAGTATTTCAAGAACAGAGGAAGGGATGAGAAGCCTCTGATTACCCAGGTCCAACTTGCAGGTCAACCAACAGTCAAGACTGATGGATTATCCCTTCCAGCAATATACTACTGTTCTTTAACCACTCAACCAGTTGAAGAATATCTGGGTTGTTTGCAATTTGGGATGATTATAATTAAAATCTGCTATATATTCATTGCTTTTTATGAACATAGTTTTTATTTCTTTGGGATGAATACTCACGAGTGGACTGCTAGATCATATCATAAGTATATGTTTAACTTTTAAAGAAAATTCAAAAATGTTTTCCAAAAATGCTGTGCCATTCTGCATTCCCACCAGTGTGGCATTCTTGCCAGTGGTTCTAATTGTCAGTATTTTGGTGTCCTTGTTTTTAATTTCGGCCATTTTAATAGATGTGTACTGGTATTTTGTTGCAATTTTAATTGGCATTCCTCAAATATAGGTGATGAGAAATATCTTTTCATGTGCTTGTCAGATATACATCATCTTCAGTGAAGTGTTCAGATCCTCTGCCAATTTTTAAAAATTGGTTTGCTTAAAACTGTTGAGTTTTGAGAATTCTTTACATATTCTCGATGGAAATGCATTGCAGATATGTTTTTCAAGTATTTTCTCAGTCTGTATCTTATGTTTTCATTTTCTTAACAGAATCTTTAACAAAGCAAATATTTGTAATTTTTATCAAGTCCAATTTTCAGTTTTTCTTTTCTGGACTGTGCTTTTGTTGTTGTATTAAGAATTCTAGCATACCCAAAGTTATAAAAATTTTTATATTTTATTCAAAAAGTTTTATACTTTCAGGTTTTAGTCTGAGTGATTTTGAGTCAGTCTTTGTAAAAGATATGAGGAATGTAGTTCAAAGTTCTTTTCCTGCATGTGGCAATTCTTGTAAACCATTTATTGAAAAGACTATTCTTTCTCCATAGGATTATTTTTGCATGATAGGTGTGTGAGTCAATTTCTGACTTCTCAGTTTGGTCTTGTCAAGGTGTCTTTTTTTTCAGCCAAACCTCACAGCATTCAAATACTGTAGCTTTATAGGAAATCTTAAAATCATTTAGTATCAATCTGCTTTTTGCATTTCTTTCAAAACTGTTCTGACACCCTGTTTGCCTTTCATATAAATTTTAGAATCAGTTTGCTAATTCTTCAAAATACTGCTGTCATTTTGAGAAGGACTGCACTGGGTCTGGGAGAACTGATCTCAAAACAATACTGGGTCATGGAATCCACTAACATGGTATACGTCTACATGAATGTGAATCATCTTTAATTCTCTCATCAATATTTAGTCCTCAGTATACATATCTTACATATGCTTTGTCAGAGTTTACTCTTCACTGTATTAAAAATGCACTATTTATTAAGCTGCTTATATCCAGTTGTTCATTGCTACTTTGCAGTTAGACATTCATTGTGTATATTAACCTTGTATCTTTGCAATTTTGCCAAACACTTAGTAGTATGAACAGCTTCCTTGTAGATGCCAGGGTGTTTCTAAAGACAACCAGGTTGTCTGCAAATAAAAATACTTATTTCTTTCATTAGGTTCTGGGTTGTGTCTTTTTTCTGCTTTATTGCACGAGGTAGGACCTCTAGTACCAAGGTGAAGAGAGTGATAAAAATCAGTGGTTTTCGGGCACCTGAGTTGGCTCAGTGGTTAAGCATCTGCATTTGGCTCAGGTCACGGTCTCGGAGTCCCAGGATCGAGCCCCGCATCAGGCTCCTTGCTCAGCAAGAAGCCTGCATCTCCCTCTCTCACTCCCTCTGTTTGTGTTCCCTCTCTAGCTGTGGTTCTGTCAAATAAAGAAATAAAAACCTTAAAAAAAAATAAATCAGTTGTCTTGAGGCTACTGGGTGGCTCAGCCAGTTAAGTGTCCAACTCTTGATCTCAATTCAGATCTTGATCTCAGGGTTGTTGAGTTCAAGCTCACATGTATTGGGTTCCATGCAAACTTAAAAAAAAAAAAAAAAAAGTCAGACACCTTTGCCTTGTTCCTGATCCTATCAGTAAATATTAGGTCCTTCATCAGTAAGTATGCTAAGTATAGTATTTTAACAAATGCCCTTTACTTGGTTAAAGTTGTAACCTTCAGTTCTTTTTTTTACTTTAAATTTGTTTTATTTTTTTCAGTGTTCCAAGAGTCATTGCCCATGCCCCACACCCAGTGCTCCATGCAATAGGTGCCCTCAGTACCCACCACCAGGCTCTCCCATCCCCCCACACCCCCTCAAGTCTCTCAGTTTGTTTCTGTGTCCAGAGTCTCTCATGTTTCGTTTCTCTCCCTGAATTACCCTACTTCCCATTTACATTCCTTCTCCTACTGTCTTCTATATTACCCCTCATGCACCACAAGTAAGTGAAACCATGTGATACTTGACTTTCTCTGCTTGGCTTATTTCACTCAGCATCTCCTCCAATCCAGTCCATGTTGCTACAAAAGTTGGATATTCATCCCTTCTTGATGGAGGAATAGTTTTCCATTGTATATGTGGACCACATCTTCTTTATCCATTCATCTGTTGAAGGGCACCTTGGCTCTTTCCACAGTTTGGCGATTGTGGCCATTGCTGCGATGAACATTGCGGTGCATATGGCCCTTCTTTTCACTACATCCATATCTTTGGGGTAAATGCCCAGTAGTGCCATTGCAGGGTCATAGGTTAGCTCTATTTTTAATTTTTTAAGGAATCTCCACACTATTTTCCAAAGTGGCTACAGCAACTTGCATTCCCACCAACAGTGTAAAGAGAGTTCCCCTTTCTCCGCAGCCTCTCCAACACTTGTTGTTTCCTGTCCTGTTAATTTTGGCCATTCTGACTGGTGTAAGGTGGTATCTCAGTGTGGTTTTGATTTGAATTTCCCTGATAGCTAGTGATGATGAACATTTTTTCCTGTGTCTGTTAGCCATTTGTATATCTTCTATGGAGAAGTGCCTCTTCATGTCTCTTGCCCATTTTTTGATGTGTTCATCTTCTTTTTGGATGTTAAGTTTGAGGAGTTCTTTATAGATTTTGGATATCAGCCCTTTGTCTGTAGTGTCATTTGCAAATATCCTCTCCCATTCTGTGGGTTGCCTCTTTGTTTTGCTGACTGTTTCCTTTGCTGTGCAGAAGCTTTTTATTTCGATGAAGTCCCAAAAGTTCATTTTCGCTTTTGTCTCCTTTGCCTTTGGAGACGTGTCTTGAAAGAAGTTGCTGTGGCCGATGTCAGAATTTACTGCCTATGTTCTTATCCAGGATTTTGATGGATTCCTGCCTCACGTTGAGGTCTTTCATGCCTTTTGAGTTTGCCTTTGTGTGTGGTGTAAGAGAATGGTCTAGTTTCATTCTTCTATACGTAGCTGTCCAATTTTCCCAGCACCATTTAGTGAAGAGACTGTCCTTTTTCCACTAGATATTTTTTCCTGCTTTGTCAAAGATGATTTGGCCATAGATTTGTGGGTCCATATCTGGATTCCCTACTCTGTGCCATTGATCTATTTCTCTGTTTTTGTGCCAGTACCATGCTGTCTTGGTGATCACAGCTTTGTAATAAAGCCTGAAGTCAGGTAACATGATGCCCCCAGCTTTGTTTTTCTTCTTCAGCAGTTCCTTAGCGATTCGGGGTCTTTTTTGGTTCCATACAAATTTTAGGGTTGTTTGTTCCAACGCTTTGAAGAATGTTGGTGGAATTTTGATCGGAATGGCAGTGACAGTATAGATTGCTCTGGGCAGTATAGACATTTTGACAATGTTTATTCTTCCGATCCATGAGCATGGAATAGTCTTTCATCTTTTTGTGTCTTCTTCAATTTCTTTCATAATTGTTCTGTAGTTCCTCGAGTACAGATCCTTGACTTCTTTGGTTAGGTTTATTCCTAAGTATCTTATGGTTTTTGGTTCTATAATAAATGGAATGGATTCTCTGGTTTCCCTTTCTATATTTTCATTGTTAGTGTATAAACCTTCAGTTCCTAGTATGTGAGAAGTTTTATCAAATTGAATGCAAATTTTCCCAAATACTTTCTGTATATATATATTTAAGTAATCATGTGTTTTTTTTTCTTCTCTTGTTCATACGATAAATTACATTAACCAAATGATTTTAGAATGTTCAATCAGCCTTTCATTCCTGGAATAAACATTAACTGAGTCATGATACATTATCCTTTTAATATATTACTGGACTTGGTTTGCTATTTTGTTAAGTATTTAGACATTTGTATTTAAGAGGATACTGATCTGTTAAGTTTCTTTCTTTTTCCCTAGTAATACCTTTTTCTGACTTTGGTATCATGGTAATGAAGGCCTCATAAAATGAGTTCCTTCACTTATTCTCTAAAAGAGAGCATGCAAATTGGTATCATTATTAAAGAATTTCTCAATAAATCCATTTGAGCCTACGGTTTTCTTTGAAGTTTTTTGCTAAAATTCTATTTATTTAATAGATATAGTAACATTCATGCTATCTATTTTTTCTTGAGCAAGTACTGGTTAATTGTGTCTTTTAAGGAGTTGGTCTATTTCACCTAAGTTCTCTAATTCAGAGAGTAGTTATTGACAGCACTCTTTTATTATTATATTGCCTATAGGGGCTCTAGTGATATCCCCCTCTTCCATTCCTGGCACTGACTGATAAATTTTCTTGGCCAGTCTAGCTAAAGATAATTCTATCTTTTCAAAGAAAAATAGATTTTGGTTTGATTGATTTTCTCTATTAGATCATTTTTCTATTTTCAATTTTATTTACTTGTCCTATTGATTGCTGCCTAACTTCCTGTTCTGGGTTTAATTCGTTTGTTTTCTAGTATTTTTTAGTTTGTTTAGGGGCACATGGCTGGCTAGGTCATTAAGTGTCTGCCTTCGGCTCTGGTCATAATCCCAGAATCCCAGGATTGAGCCCTGCATCATGCTCCCTGCTGGGTAGAAAGCCTGCTTATCCCTCTCTCACTCCCCCTGCTTGTGTTCCCTCTCTAGCTGTATTTCTATCAGCTAAATAATTTTTTTTAAAAGATTTTATTTATTTATTTGACAGAGAGAAACACAGCGAGAGAGGGAACACAAGCCGGGGGAGTAAGAGAGGGAGAAGCAGGCTTCCCGCCCAGCAGAGAGCCCGATGTGGGGCTCGATCCCGGGTCTCCGGGATCATGACCTGAGCCGAAGGCAGTCGCTCAACCAACTGAGCCACCCAGGTGCCCCCAGATAAATAAATTCTTAAAAAAAAATTTTAAAAAAAAGGAATTACTGACTAAGGGATGCCTGAATGCCTCAGCTGGTTAAATGTCTGCCTTCAGCTCAGATCATGATCACAGGGTCCTGGGACCAAGTCTTGCATTGGGCTCTTTGTGTGGAGCCTACTTCTGCTTGTGCACTCTCTCGCTTCCTGGCAAATAAATAAATCAAATCTTAAAAAAAAAAAAAAGAACTATTGACTAAAACTTGTTACTAATAAGAATACTTATTGCCATAAATTCCCTCCAAGCACTATTATCCTTATATCCCACAAATTTTGGTATGTATTTTCTTTCAGTTGAAATATTTTCTAATCTCCCTTAAGAAACTCTCTTGACTTAATCAGAAATGTGGGTTATCAGAAATGCGGTGGTTAATTTCCAAAATTTGGAATTCTGTTATTTTTGTCACTGACTTCTAGCTTAATTCTATTATGATACGAGAATATACTTTGTATGATTTCAAATATATGATAACAAATATAATTTGTTAAGGTGTAACTTATGGCATATGAGAATATACTTTGTATGATTTCAAATTTATGATCTGATAAATATAATTTGTTAAGGTGGAACTTATGGCATAAACATGATTTAACTTTGAGAATATTCCACGTACTTATGAAAAAAATTAAGTATTCTGTTGCAATTGGCTTGAATACTCTATGAATGTCAATTATAGCAAACTGACTGATAATGTTCTATAGTTTCTACTTTTCTGTCTACTTGTTGTATCAATTACTAAGAAAAGAGTATCAAACTCTGCAAGAGGAACTATGGATTGCTTTGTTTTACCTCTTAGTTCTGTCAGTTCTTGCTTTATGTATTTTAGAGCTCTGTTGTTAGATGCCAGTTACAGTTAGAATTATGACTTCATGTAAATGAGCCATTCTATTACTACAGAATGTCTGTTTCATCATTTTATGAAGTCTATTTTACTGTTATAATAATATAGCAAATTCAGTTTTCCTTTGATTAGTCTTTGTATGGCACGTATGTTTTTTCTATCCTTTTTAATTTATCCATATGATAATATTTAAGGTGGGTTTTTTGGTACACGATATATAATTTGGTCTTTTTTAATGCAATCCAACAACCTCTACCTTCTAAGCTGTTAGGTTTAGACCATTAACATTATATATAATTACTGATTTGATTAGATTTTGTCTGTTTTCCACTTCCGTCCTCTTCTTCATTTTTGTTTTTCCCTTCCCTCTTTCTTTTGGATTATTCGAATACTGTTTAGCATTCTAATTTATTCCCTTTTCCCCTCTGAATCTCTGTACTTTTGGTAACTGATAAAGGGATTACAGTATACATAGCTAACTTTTCATAATATATATATACACTGTGTTCTATATTTTCACACTAAAACAAAGAAACTTTTTGACCATACAGATTTTATTACCCTCCCTACTTTACATTTACCAAATATATTTGCATAACATTGAAAATCCACTAAAATTTGCTCTTTTTTTTTTTTTTTTTTAAAGATTTTATTTATTTGACAGAGAGAAACACAGCCAGAGAGGGAACACAAGCAGGGGGAGTGAGAGAGGGAGAAGCAGGCTTCCCGCCAAGCAGGGAGCCCGATGTGGGGCTCGATCCCGGGTCTCCGGGATCATAACCTGAGCCGAAGGCAGTCGCTTAACCAACTGAGCCACCCAGGCGCCCCTAAAAATTTGCTCTTTAAACAAACATATTTTTTAAAAATTTAAGCAGAGCAATACCAGACATCTATATTTACAAAGGTATTACCATTTGTTTTATTCTTCCATATTAAATTCCCAATTTCCTGCTGGAATCATTTCCCTTCAGCCCAAAAAATTTCTTTTAGCATTTCTTTTGGAGTATATCTGATGACAAGAAATTCTTAGTTTTTCTTCATCTGCAAATCCCTTTCTTTTGCCTTTCTTAGTGAGGAGATTTGCACCGGCTATAAAATGCTGAACCGGTAATCCTTTTCCTTTTCTGTCCTCCATAGTTTCTGAAGAGAAATGACTCATCATTCAAATTTGTATTCCTCTATACATAATATGTCATTATCTTTAGGCTACTTTCCAGATGTTTTTATCTTTAATTTTCACCAGGCTGATTTCATGTATTGGCCATGACTTCCTGTCAATTCCTGTTTGAGATTCAATAAACTTCTTAAATCCAGAATTTACACCTAATATAGGAAGTCTAAGCCATTATTTTGCCAAATATTTTCCTACACCACTTCCCCTTTTCTTCTGGGACTCAAAAGACATGAATTTTCTAAGTTCCACAGTTGCCTGAGACCTAGTTAATGTTTTCTCCCCCTTATCTTTTTCTTCTTTGGTCTTCAGGCTGTATAATTTCTAGATCTGTCTTCAACTTCAATGAGCCTTCTATTATCTTTATTTGCTCTTGAGCACATATAAGCAATTTTTAACTTGCATAATGCATTTTTTTCAGTTTCAAATTACCATTTGGTTGTTAGTTTCAGTTTTGCTTCTGAAAATTTCTGTCTTTCTTTTTACTTCAAGTATGTTTACCTTTACTCATTGGCTGCTTTATAGTCACTGTCTGGTAATTCCAACATGTGAATCATCCTGATACTGTCAGATTTACTTGGGTTCATAGTACACTGAATTATTTGGGGTTGTATCTTAGACATTTTGGATCTTATGTTGTGGTAACTACTCGGGGTCCTGTTAAAGAACCCTCTAGGAAATGTTAAGTTTTTGTTTTAGCAGGTAATTGATCCATTCAGTTTCGGACTAGTTCTATCTTGCCTTCTTTGGACATGAGTTCCAATATTAATTCATTTTCAAGGACTTTCTTATGGTTAGGTCTGCTCAGTACACGCTGGCAATTAGGTGATGGTTTATAAGATAGCTGAGTTCTTGAAGCCTTTGCTATGGTTGTTTGGGTCTGTTCTGGGCATGTGCAGTGCAGGAGTGAGTCCCAAATTTTTGTTCCATTAATGAAATGAGGGATCACTTTTTACAGATCTATGCAAAATTTCCCTCATGCTTTTCTAAACCCCCAAGTGTCCCTTCTTTTTAGTTCCTCTGGCCAGAAAGAATTTTTGAGGCTTCCTATACCATTCTACACATACATATGACTGCCATAATCTTCAGAGTAGAATGGCAAGAGAAAAATAATAGTAAGTCCCTCACATTCAATGGAAAAGAAGATTCTGGGCTCCTATGGCCAGAGAGATGGGTATTTTCTCAGGTTTTTAGGTGTCCTTACTGCCACTACTGCAGTGCAACATACAAAGAGGGCTGGCCTTACAGCACAGGGGCCTCTTTTTTCAGTCCTCTGGCTGGATATATATGGTGTTTACATTTGCTGTTCAGAGCCCACAGGGTCAATGATAGGAGACAAAGGAGGAAAAAAATTCTGTGAATTAAGATTATTGAGGAAGAGGATATATCTAGAAGAGAGCCAAACTGTCTTCTGTAGAATTATGTAGAAGTCTCAGACTCAAAAGGGTGAGGGGGCAGATGTAAAACATACAATAGTAAATTAAAGTCTATACATGGATTATAATCCTACTATCAAACAACTGGGTCAGAATATTTGATGATTTGTATCCAGAGAAATGTGGTCCCGTAGTTTATTACTGTCTTTTGGTAATTAGGTATCCTACAGTATTATAACTCAGTGTTCCTGCCTAACTGCCTAAAATGAAAGTCACCAGTTCATGAAGTTTTTTTTTTTTTTTTTAAGATTTTATTTATTTGACAGAAACACAGCCAAGAGGGAACACAAGCAAGGGGAGTGAGAGAGGGAGAAGGAGGCTTCCCGCAGAGCAGGGAGCCCGATGTGGGGCTCGATCCTGGGTCTCCGGGATCATGACCCGAGCCGAAGGCAGTCGCTTAACCAACTGAGCCACCCAGGCGCCCCAGCTTTTCTTTTACTTAAACATAATTATCAGTCATCATCATCAACTTGAATAAAAGCCAAGGACCACTGGACAATTCAGAAAAGCCTACAACATTGGGAAAAAAGCAAGGTACAGAGAAAAAATGACCTAGGAGGAAACACAAATATTTAAAAAAAAAAAATCTAACTGGAAATTTTCAGTGAGCTCCTGCATCTCTACAAGGAGAACAGTATGCTAAAAAACAAACAAACAAAACAAAGAAACAAGCAAAAATCCAAGAGAAAGTACTCTTGGACATTAAGAAAAAAATTCCAAAGAAATATATGAATATAAAGTTAAGAAATCTCACAGAAAAGAAAAAAAGTGAAAAGACCAAAAAGAAGAAAAGCTGTAAGATACAAAAAAAATCAATATAGGGAATTCAACTTACAAAAAGTAAAACTGCAAAAAGAACAGAGAAAAAAAAGGGAGAAGGGGGGCAGGTAGAAAGGGGAAGGGGGAGAACCCAGAGTTGAAGAGTCCAACCAGTTTGCACAATAAATGAAAAACTATGCAACATACATAGTTATGAGATTAATAGAACATAAAGATTAACAGAAGCTCTTACAGTTAAAACAAAAAAACCCCAAATAGGAGTACGTGATAAGGACAAAGGAGGCAATCTAAAACACTAAAACAATCTAAAACAACTTCAAGGGACCTCAGGGGACTTGGTTTTATAAGAGTCCACCTTCAGCTCGGGTCATGATCCAGGGTCCTGTGATGGAGTCCCACATCAGGCTCCTTGCTCAGTGGGGAGCCTGCTTCTCCCTCTGCCTGCTGCTTCCCCTGCTTGTGCGCGCGCGTGCTCGCTCTCTCTCTCTCTCTCTCTCAAATAAAATCTTCAAAAAAAAAAACAACTTCCAAATGGTGAAAGATGGAACAATATGAGCAAGAAAATAATGACAATACTGAATTATAACCCCCCAAATAAAATACTCATGGGTCCATACTGGGTTATAAGTAAATGATTACATAAAGAAATAACTGGGGGAGAAGTATAAATCTTCCTTCCATAAAAATCAAAACTAAAAACTGTAAAAGCAAAGAGGGAAACAGAAAATGACCTTTAAAACAACAAAGTAATAGCTATAGGCCAGAAAGAATGAGGAATGCTAAAAGGGAAACATCAGAATTTTCTTTACAGAGAAACAGGATATTTGCATAGACTTAAAGAATCTGCCTTCCGGACCCCAGCCCCACGCATTTACTAATTACAGTGACTGTTTTACAGTACATCCATAAATTCTTTGCCACTCCCCTCTCCAGGAGGTGGAGATTACTTCATCGTCCCTTTAGTGTAGACTGGACCTTAATGACTTACTTCTAATAAACAGTGTATGCAAAGAAAAAAATAGTAACTTTACAGTGGAGATATGTAGCACACACTATCTTAACCAATTCACCAGCAGTAAGACACACTGACATACTTCCTGATATGAAAGGATGAAGGGCAATGATGTCTGTGATCTTCTTTCTAACAACAATTCATAATCTCAGTCTAATCATGAGAAAATAAACCCAAACTGAGGGATATTCTACGTAGTACCTAACTTTCAAAACTGCCAAGGGTAAGAAAAAATAAACAAGAACAGTAACAACAACAAGGAAATTTCAGATTACAGCAGACTAAACAGCTATGGTAAATAAATGCAATGTGGTATTCTGGATTGAATCCTGGAACAGAAAAAGTACTATTTGTGGAAAAGTCAGTAATTTAATTACTGGTATTATACCAATGTTAATTCTTAGTTTTTATAAATTATGTGGCTTACAGAAGAGGTGTAGTGTTAGAGAAAGCTGTGTTAAGGGGATATATGAACTCTCCACACTATCTTTGCAACTTCTGCAAATGTGAAATTATTTCAAAGTAAAAATATAAATAAATGGGGCGCCTGGGTAGCTCAGTTGGTTAAGCGACTGCCTTCGGCTCAGGTCATGATCCCGGAGACCGGGGATCTAGTCCCACATCAGGCTCCCTGCTCAGCGGGAAGCCTGCTTCTCCCTCTCACTCTCCCTGCTTGTGTTCCCTCTCTGGCTATGTTTCTCTCTGTCAAATAAATCATAAAACCTTTAAAAAAAATATATATATATATATGTAAATAAGCTCTTAAAAGTTGACAGAGGACAATCAGGTCACCTACAAAAAAGGAAGAACTGTACTTCATGCTAGTAAAATAGATGCAAGAAAACAATAGAGCACTGCCACTAATATTCTGAGTATCATTTTCAACCTAAAATTCTGTATTAGTCAAGCTATCTATTAAGTTGGAAAGCAATATAAAGACACTTTTAGACCAATTTATTTCTTCATTGTAGGAAGCATTTCAGACTGTTTTCCAGCAACCAAATAAAGAAAAATGAAGGCCGATCTTGAAAGCACTGGATCAAAACCAATACAGCAGGGAAGAGAAGTCTCAAAATTATACCTATGCAGCAGCTCTAGAGAATAATCAGACTGATTAAAAAGCTAGAACCTCCGGGGCGCCTGGGTGGCTCAGTTGGTTAAGCAACTGCTTTCGGCTCAGGTCATGATCCTGGAGACCCGGGATCGAGTCCCATATCAGGCTCCCTGCTCGGCGGGAAGCCTGCTTCTCCCTCTCTCAGTCCCTCTGCTTGTGTTCCCTCTCTAGCTGTGTTTCACTCTGTCAAATAAATAAATAAAATCTTTAAAAAAAAA
>PITA01018882.1:29250-39268 GCA_004023965.1 Spilogale gracilis | reverse complement strand
AAGAAGGGAGGGAAGGAGGGAGGGAGGGAGGAAGGAAGGGAGGGAGGGAGGAAGAAAGGGAAGGAAAGGAAGGAAAGAAGGAAGGAAGGAAGGAGGAAAGGAAAGGAAAGGAAAGGAAAGGAAAGGAAAGGAAAGGAAAGGAAAGGAGTGGATGGACAGACAGGGACACAGGCCCAGGGCCAAGGTCAGGCCAGAGCGGGCAGAGGTAGCAATGGTGGGCTGACAGCTATGACGTGTGCTCTCCCGGCCGGGGGGCAGGGGCGGTTGCTTCCCCCAGATCCTGGTGATTCCCACCCCAGGAAAGGGCTCCGGGATGCTGGGGTCAGGCAGCCAGACCAATCTAGGGCCTTAGGCGGGCGGCCTCCCTGACCAGAGTTGGGTGGGGTATGAGCACGCCAGAAATAGGGCAGCAACGTCCCAGCCTGCACCCAAGAAGCCAGACCTGGGAGTGCTGAGGACCCCGGTCAAAGGGTGGCCACGTCTTTCTGTCCCACACGCCAATCTACCCAGCCCCCTGGGCAGCACCTCTGGGAGGGCTAATGGTCAGAGAGAGTGCTGGGCCCCCACATTGGCACGAGCCCACGGTCTCTCCATGAACAAGAGGGGCACCCCGCACCTGGAGGCTTCAGGTGCACTCTGTCCCTGTCTGTGGAAACTCCTAGAACTCCGTACCCTGCCTCCCCCCAGGGACCTTAGCCTCCAGCACCCACCCCGAGCGGAGGGCAGCATCTTACCTTAATCTGAGGGGCCAGCGAGTAGCAGGTGAGCTCGAACCGGACCTGGTCATTTCCCTGGAACACGGCACAGGGGTGGTTGTGAGCGGCCGCACAGGGGCAGGGGGGCCGCCGCTGCTGACCACACGCCTGGGGGCTGCCCGGGGCAGGCCCGCCGCATGGTTCTCTTCTCAGCCCCAACCTCGAAACCCTCCGCGGTGCATACCACTGTTAGCCCTTTCGAAAGATGAAAGTTGGTCTTTCTTAGAGGGGAAAGCCCAGCTCCTGCCCTCCAGGTGGAGTCAGGATGGGAACGGGGCTCCCTGGGCGCAGAGCCGGGTGGTGTGGGTGCTCCGGTGCGTGGACAGGATGTTCGTGGGCCCGGCGGTGAATGCTACGGCTTCTGTGCGGGCCGGGCTGTGGGACGTGTACCGGTGGCCATGCGGCAGGACGACAAGCAGGGGACGCAAGCGTTTGGGGACATGGCGAGGCACACACAACGTGTGGTGGCTTATGTGCGCACTTCAGGGGGTGCGCGTGTGTGCGAGGCTGGGGTCTGGCCTGTTGAGATCGTGGTCCTTCCCTAGGCAACCCCCGGTTGCCCGCACCTCGGTCTCTTCCTCAAGTTTTCCTCCCCGCCAGGCCTCATCCGCCCCAATCCGGAGCTCGGGGCTGGGGCTCGGGCTCGGGCTCCGTGGTGCTTGGACTCCTCCTAGCCTGTAAAATGGGAAGCCTGTCCCCTCGGCGAGCCTCAATCTCGCCGTCTACAGTCGCCACCCCTTGGCAGGGAATGGGTGAAGCCAGGTGACGACTAGGCCCTTCGCTCCTGCTCCTTGGTCGGCTCTGTACAGATGGGAAACTGAGGTACCCACAGAAGGGACTAGTTCAAGCCCCCTTCACGAGGGCTGCCCGGCCTGTCTGTGCCCACGCCCTCCGCTGTAGGAGGAGGATGCCTGGGCTGAGCCCCCCGCCCCCCGCCCCCCCGGCCGCAGACACGAGGGCTGCCAGCGTCCTGCCTGCTTCCCATCAGCTCAGCGCCCGGAGGGGGGACTTAAGCTGTGGAAATAACAGGGACCTTTCGCCTACTGTGAAAACTGCACAGGCCCAGCGAGGCGGCGGCAGGAATGACATGTTATTTTCTAGAGTCTTGTCAGGCGGCGTGGAAATGCAGGTCTTGGCCCCTCTCGCTGGCGGGGCCAGGAGCCAGGGGCTGAGCCTGCCCCCCCATGCCTCCTGGGGGGCCATGAGCTGCCCACACCCACCACCCCACTGGCCTGCCGACCCAGCCCTGGCGTGAGCACCCTTATGCGCTCGCTGTCGCTGGGGAGAGAGCCCCCTGGGGCCGGTGGGGTATTTACCCTTGCCCATGACGAGAGCTGGCTCAGAAAAGTGGTGCCACCTGCCTGGGGTCACACAGCCCACAGACACTTCTGTCCTAAGAGCTCACCTTCAGGTGGCTGGTCTGACCTCCAGACTTAAACTCACGGAATCCTTACAGCTGACAGCAGCCCCCCAGAAGTAGGTTCTGTTATTAGCCCCACCTTACAGCTAGGGAAACTGAGGCACAGCTAGTAACACTTGCCCAAGGACCCTGTGGCCAGCCCAGTCCCTGGAGCGATGGCAGCTATAATTAAAGACAGACCCACATTAGACTGGACAAGCACTTGGTGTTGTATCTCCTGGCGATTCCCCCCCACGGCTGCATGCTCCCCGGGCACAGCGGCAGCGTGCGCCTCCCTAGACAGGCCTACTGGGCTGCTGTCTGCCCATCCAGACCCACATGGGGACACCCATCGGCTCCAGAGTCCAAGACCCTCCCAGAAGCCGAACAGCCTCCCTTGGTTCAAACTCTTTCCCGGATTCAGAGCCAAGGTGGGTGCAGTCCTTCCTCCCCCGAACCCCAAGACCCGGGAAGCTCCTGGCAGCTCCCTGGAGCGGGAGAGCAGGGCAGCACAGCCTCCACACCACGTGTGTCCACGTGCTGATATGCCTACAGGCGCTTGTAAGTGTGGGTGCGCCGCCCACGGGGGCTGGGCGGGCGGGGGGGGGGGTGCGGTGTCTGCCCATCTGTTCCTGGGCTAACCATACAGATGGCGCCATTTACAAAACTGCTCCCCATACCCCTGCCGGAGTCTGGCTCATATTTCCAGGCCCTTCTTCCAAAACTGGGGGGAGGAGGCCCTGGAAGGGCTACCCAGCTTCTGCGCAGCACTCTGGTAGGGAGGGAGCAGGGTGGGGCATGGAGGGTGGACCCCAGCTTGAGCTCAGCTGCCAGGCCCGGCCCTGTGAGGGATGCTGCCTCCCACTTCTAGGCCTTTGCAAGGGCTGTTCCTGCGGCCTGGGGTGCCCTTCCCCGTTGGGGTCGCTGGGTAACTCTTGCTCCCCCTGTGTTCCATCCCCTGCTGGGTTAGGGCTCCTGAGTCCCTGGGTGCCTCCCCGAGCCCATGCATGGAGGAGGGCCAGCGCTGGATAAATCCTCGGGGAGTGAATAAAATGCACGCGTGAATGTGATCTCTGGGAGGTTGGAATGGGGGCTCCTGAGGAGCCAGCAGCTGGCAGAGGCCAGGGGCTGAGTTTCCACATGGCCACAGCCTCAGAACTAGCCAGGCTGGAATCTCCTCCACATGGGGGGGGGGGGGCGCTGCAGTCTGCTAATGCCCCAGCTTTCTCTGCATCGTGACCCCCTTGCAAAAAACTGCCAAGGGTCCCTCTGGGATCCCCCTGGGCTTGCCAGCCTGACCCCCGGCCCTGGTTCTTCCATCCGGGGCCACGAGCCTCCTGCACTTGCTTCGAAGCCCCTGAAACGTAAAGTCACAGACACCAGCCCCAGCCCACCAGGCCACAAGCCACGGCGGCCCACCCCCTCCTCTCCCCCACCTCCCTGCTGCAGACCTGGCATTTCTCTGGACCCTGCCCCAGGCCTGCCTGGTTCTCCCTATTCACACCCCTCAGTTCTAGGAAATCGTCTTCAGAGACTTTGGGGGGCTTCCCCAGGTTCTGCAAATAGGGGAAACTAAGGCACAGGCGTATGCCTTGCCCATCAATCCCAGAAGAGATGGAGAGCCAGGGTAGCACTGCGGCCCTCCCCTCTTCTCCCACGGCCTTCCAACCTCTAGTCTTGGAGGCCAGGGAACCTCTGGGGAGGGTGTTGTTTTCAAAACCGGAGTCCTGTGGAGCCTGTAGGGGGCGGTGGGGAGCGGAGTGGCCCTTCCAGCTGCTTTTCTCCAGAGTCAGCAACCCAAGTCTCAAATCCAGGCCTCTGGTGCCCTCTTGTGTCCAAATGAAGAAGCGCACACAGCGACAGGTGGCTAGAGACAGCCTCCGCAAGGCTAGAGTGTGTGTTGGGGGGGGCGTCTCCCCAGACCCTTGAATCTCCCAAACCAGGGCCAGACCCACTGCATGCACACATTCACTCCAGCAGCCCTGAATGCCACTCATCCTCAGTCCTGGGCCTACCACTGGAGCACTTCTAGAATCCTGATCTGGCCTCAGGTTAAACATCTCCGGGAACAGGAAGCTCACGGCACAGCCCATCTCAATATGGGCAGCTGAGATGGCTGGAGGCTCCTTTATTCTGCACTGACCTTCCTCTGCCCATAGGAGCCCCAGGTACAGAGGTGATCATCAGATGAGTAGGGCAGTGCCCTCCGCTTCCAAGCGACCCGAACAGTCTCTGCATGCTCATCATCCTACTCGCTGCTCCCAAACTGTCCATGAGTTAGTTCCACTTTGTTCCCATTTTACAGACAAGGAAATGAAAACTCATGGGGAGGGGGACGTCACACAGCTCGAAAGCAGGGGACCGAGGATCTGAACACAACTGCACGGGCCCTAAGCCCCAAGTCCTGAACCTCTGGGTTCCCCTCCACCCCATCCCACAGCCTTCAAGTGGAAGGCCACACACGCACCCCTGCCCAAACAGCCCAGCTCTGTCCTCCTGCTCCAAACGTGCTCACGACTCGGCTGTCGGTGAGCTCTAGGACCACAAGTCTGGGTGAAAAACTCACCAGTTCCCTTCTTCCCCAGAAGCCCACCATTTCAGTCCAGAACAATCCCCAACGCACCACCGGGGGGGTCGCCAGCTGCCCCCCCATCCAGCCTGAGGTCCCCTGGCGCCTCCAAATCACGAGCCCTCAGCATAAGGCATGCTCCCAGGGAGGCTACTGTTCGGGGCTCCTGGCTCCAAGCCTTTGCACAGACGGATCCCTCTGCTGGGCACACCCTGCCCAGACCCCAGTACTCATTCACCGGTACCCATCCTGCAGGGCCAGTGTCTGTAATCAGCCCTCCCTCCTCTGCCCACGGCCCCCACGGCTCCCGGGTGGTGCCCCCACTGCCTCTTCCTGGGGGCGGGAGGAGCCCAAGAGGTTCCATGCTGTCGCTGAACCCAGCTCGTGTCCAACCCTTCCTAGGGGCCCAGTAGAAGCTTGCTGACCTAGGGCCCAATGAATGAATGAACATGTGAACTCTTGAAGACATAAACCAGTGTCACCCCGGTTTGCAAGGTGACCCTCCAGTCACATCTCCCCTGTCCTAATTGGGGCTACAAGCGTCTCTACATCACAGCGAGCCCGAGAGCCTGGTCCCCCGAAGCCCCCTGCACTGCCCCAACCGGCCTGGGTAGTAGTGGGGCCTGGGTCAGGTTAGCACGAGAGTGCTGGTAAGCTAGTGAGCGCCCCGCCACCGGGAGGTGTGCAGTCTGCGAGGGTGGGGCTCTAAGGGAGCCGAGTCCTGGACGGGCTATTAGTTTGGCTGTTAGTGATGTTGCGAGCCCAAGACGAGTCCTCACGGTAACGTTGCCCAAGAGTTGCCAATATTGGAGCCTTGTTTCTGGAGCACAGCCCCCTGTGGGATAGGGTGCTGAGGGCTCCCCTGCCTTGTCCCCCACAGGACTCTCTCTGTCCATGCAGGGACCAAAGTTGGGGAGGTGTCATGGGCGACTTGTGTCCCCCACAGAAGAGAAGCTGAAGCCCCAGCCCCCAGTATCTGAGAAGGCGGCCTTATTTGGAAATAGGGTCTTTACAGAGGTGACAGACTTAGGTTGAGGCCACTAGGGTGGGCGCTAATCCCCGTATGACTGGGGTTCTTATAAAAGGGAGGAATTTGGACACAGAACCAGACACGCCCAGAGGACAGAGGAGGGACGATGCATGGGGAGAAGACAGCCATGTGCCTGGGGAAAATCAGAGTGTCACGTCTACGGCCGTCCCTACAGAAGCCCGGAGAGGCCTGGAATGAGGCCTTCCCAGCCCTTCCTGGCCCTGCCCCAGGCCCTGCCCACACCTGGGCCCAGCCCTTTCCATGTCTGCAGCCGCCCAGGGTGGGGTGCTGGGGTGCAGCCGTCCTGCAAATTAAGACAGGGACCCCCCCCCGGCCCCACTCCTCCCCACCGCCCCATATTGCAAGTGAAGAATCCACGGCTGGGGGAGGGGAAGGGCCTCCCCAAGGGCCACACAGCTGGCATCAAGCCCTCTTCGCTACCTCGGGGTTTCCAACCTTTTCCACTACGATCTCATGACAAGCCTGTGCTCTGTGACCTGGGCCGGCGATGGATGTCCCTGAGCCTCTGTGTCAAGTCTGCCACACTGCTCCCACTGTTGGCAGAACCCGCCCACGGAACCCACAGCTCACAGCCACTCCCCGCTCCCGGATACCCACCTCTACGGATCCTCGGCCTCCCGCTCAGACCCGATGGGCCGTCGGTCTGCCGCACACCTGACTCTCCCCGGGGTGAAGCGTGCGACAGCTCAAGGGCTGTCGGCCACCCTGGCTGCCTGAGTGCCCGAGTCCTGTTGGCAGGTTCACCCTGCCCACCTCCCCCCCCGTCTGCCCTGCCCTCCCCACCTCCGCTGCCTCACCTTTCCTGTGGCACCATGAGACACGTACTTGGCTCCCTCCCGCTGGGCAATCTCCACTTGTTTGCGGGCAATGCAGGGTCTGGCGAGCGAGGTGCCCAGGAGGTAGCGGTCCTCATACAGCGCGCTGGACTGGATGGCGGGCCAGATGAACTCCTCCACAAACTCCTTGCTGACATCCTCGATGAACACCTACAGGGAGAGGAGCCCATGGGAGGGAAGCTTGGCAAGGGTGGGGCCCAGCCAGAAGACAGAGCCCCAGGGGCCCCACTGATGCCTGGCAAGAGGTACCTCCCCTTTCCTTCTGTAACTGTAGCAGACATCATCAATCAATCCTAGCACAGAGAACCATTACTCCCCTCCTGTACTCATGGCAGACATTGCTAATCAATCCTGATATCCATCTAGCTGAAACTGAATGTGGTTCTTTTTTTTTTTTTTTTCTTAAAGATTTTATTTATTTGATAGAGAGAGATAGCGAGAGAGGGAACACAAGCCAGGGGGAGTGGGAGAGGGAGAAGCAGGCCTTCTGCTGAGCAAGGAGCCCCATGTAGGGCTCAATCCCAGGACCTTGGGATCATGACCTGGGACAAAGGTAGACGCTTAACTGACTGCGCCACCCAGGCGTCCCTGGGATATGGTTCTTAAGTTGCTCTCAGCACAGCATTCTGGTCCCCAGATGGAACCTATTGTCACCTAAGATCTAGAGCGGTCAAGAGCAGATTGTCATCCACAAAAGCTCTGAACAGGGAACAATTCTGTCCTCCAGCAGCAGTGACACTATCTGGAGCTGTTTTTGGTTGGCACAGTAGGTGGGTTGGGAGAGAAGGCTTCTGGTGTCTCCTGGGTAAAGGCCAGGAGGTCGCTAAACATCCCATGTTACTCAGGATAGCCAGCTGTACCCGCCAACAGAGCCGAGATTGAGAAGCCCTGATCTAGAGGAATGGTTCTCAAAACATCCATCTCTGGATGTCCTCAGACCCTTTCAGGGAGACTAAGCGAAAAGATTTTTGGGAGTGATCCTAAGGTGTTATTTGCCTTTTTCACCAGATTGACATTCAGACCAAATTTGCAAAAGCAATGACGGGGGCAGGGGCTGGCCACTCAGCACAAATCAGGGCAGAGAGGTGCCCTCTGAGTTCCTAATACCTCCCTTCCATGGTGACGATTTCACTTGAGAAGCATCCTGAAGCCCTAAGAAAGCTGACTTCTGTAAAGTCTCGAACACAGAAGGTGAAACACACACGAAACACTTCTGCTGCATTCCAAAGCGAGTTACAAGCTCAACTAGCCACTTTTTCCCTAGAACATGGTTTTACTTGAAAGAACGAAAGACAAATTACGGTCTTTCAGACTGGAGCGTCTGGCCAACAGTTTTGCAGAAATGAAGAAAACGGAGTATTTTTTGCCAATGATAAAATTCAGGCTTTCCAGTTAAAATCAGAATTATGGACAACTTGCACCTGACGGCTTCCTAATATTTCTGTGAGTAGTGGCGAGACTGCCCAGTGTGATGTTTGATACTCTGTCATGAAACATATCAATATCTATGAGAGCTGCAGAACTCAATGAAGTAATAGTTTTCAAATGACCAATGCATGATGTCACACACTCTTGCGTGGTGAAAAAAATCCATTCGAAGTGCAAGATGGACCAGTGGATTTTAATGCATGAGAAATTCACTGCAGAGTTTGTTTCCTCGTTGCACTAATCTTTAAGAAACTACCCCTTATTGACTTTTGATGTGGTATCCAAGAATATCCTCAACTCTCTGAAAAGGCTTTTAAAATATTCCTCCCTTGGGGTGCCAAAGTGGCTCTGGCAGTTGAGTGTCTGGCTTGTGGTTTCGACTCAGGTCACGATCTCAGGGTTCTGGGATCAGCCCCACGTTGGGCTCTGTGCTTGGCGAGAAGTCTGCTTGAGACCCTCGCTCTTCTTCTCCCACTTCCCCTCCCCCCCTACTCACGTACCCATGCTCTCTCTCTCTCTCAAGTAAATCTTTAAAAAAAAAAAAGAAAGAAAATATTCCTCTCTGTTCCAGTGTTACATTCACGGGGCTGTATTTTTTCCTAGTGCAAAGCAAAACAACTTGTCACAAAACCAATGGCCACACAGAATCCATCTGCCTTCTGTTAAAACCGGACACTGAAGAGATTTATGAAAAATGTAACACAATGCTACTTTCACCAGAAATTCTTGTTTCAGAAATAGTTATTTTTCTGAGGTTAAAATATCACTTACGTTAACCTATAAGCTGTTTAATGTTATTCTTTTAAAAGGGGTTAATATTTTAAACATTTCAGTTTTTATTTATACCATGATGATATCAACAGATATAAGCCACAAAACTCTACGGGGCGCTCAGTAATTTTCAAGAGTGTAAAGGGGGTCACAGGATTCTTTGTATTATTTTTGCAACTTCCTGTGAGCCCGTTATTATTTGAAAATAAAATTATTATTATTTTCTTAAAGAAGCAAAGAACAAAAGAAAAGGAAAATTAAAAGAGCAATGGGGACCATACTCTCTGATGGCATGGGTGAGAAGTTCCAATTCCAAACAAATACATACAAGTATATGGGAGCCCCTGAGGACACAACATTAAGGAGTTGATGGACGAAGGATGATGAACGAAGTCCAAATCTTTACATAGGAGCCCAACTCATGTGAAAGCCCAACTCATTTTTAACACCCAGATGTTCTTACTGCACTTGCTGGGTTCCTACAACTCTTTTCTCTGAGACTCAGGGGACTCCCAACCAAGCATGGATGTCCGGTGTTAGGCGCATGGCCAGTGATGAGATGGGGGACTCATTCATTCATTTTAAGGTACTAATTGAGCTCCTAGTTTGTGCTAGGCTTCTTTTTAGGTTCTGAGAACCCCACAGAAGTACCCTGTGGAGGGGACCAGTTCTGGCCGAGCAGGTGGGCTGATGGCCGTTCACACCACATTCTCTGCACATTCACCCAAGTGAAGCGGCGAGGGTGCCAGGGACATCCCCATGGGAGCAGCTCAGACTTCATACTGTGAGCCTATGTGAGAAGGGACCACATTGGCTCCGTTCACCATCTGGGCTCCACACCCAGCAGAGGGCCTGCCAACCCCAGGGTTAGACGCTCAGTCAGTGCACTGCACTGAACCAGAACTTTCTGATTCTGCTGGATAGATGGAAGGATGGACAGACATAATAGAGGAATGGGCAGGTAGGTGGATGAAGGATGGATGAAAGGACACGCAGACAGATGAACGGATGGAGAGCTGAAGGTTGGGTGGATGGATGGATGGATGATGGTTGGGTGGATGGATGGATGGATGGATGATGGGTGGATGGATGGATGGATGATGGTTGGGTGGGTGGATGGATGGATGGATGATGGTTGGGTGGGTGGATGGATGGGTGGATGATGGTTGGGTGGATGGATGGGTGGATGATGGTTGGGTGGATGGATGG